>CAODLS013457515.1:0-13648 GCA_948243855.1 Flueggea neowawraea | reverse complement strand
ACTCTTGCTTTGTTTCACCTTGTCTGTAATCTCAATAATCAAAGCACCTCGAGTCTGTAGATCTTGAATTATGTCATACAACACAGTTCTAACTTTAAAAGTAGCAAGCAAAGTATCACTGCTATACATATCAAGCTCAATGTCTATATCTCAAATCAACCAAATAAGGTAAAATATTTACCTTTAAAGAGGCTACACTGCTATTGCTAGATTTTCTACTTAAAGCAATAGTGCAATTGTAATCTTTTAGTAATTCTAACCACCATCGTTGTCTCATATTCAATTTCTTCTAGCCCATCAATACTTTAAGCTTTTGTGATTGGTAAATATCTGAAAAGTCTCACCGTATAAATAATGTTGCCAAATCTTTAGAGCGAATACTACAACCGCTAGCTCTAAATCATGAGTGGAATATGAAACTTCATATGGTCTTAACTGTTTAGAAGCATAAGCGATCACTTTACCATGTTGCATCAGAATGCAATCCTAACCTTGATGAAATGTGTCGCTATAAATCACAAATCCACCAATACCACTAGGATTAGTAAGTCCTAAAGCTGATGTCAATCGAGCTTTTAACTCTTCAAAGCTTTGTTGGCACACATCTGTCCATCGGAATTCAACATTTTTTCTGAGGAGCTTAGTAAGTGGTGCAACAATGATAAAGAAACCCTTTAGAAATCATTGATAATAACCAGCCAAGCCTAAGAAACTACAGACTTTGATAACATTCCTCGAGGGTTCCCATTTAACGATAACCTCAATCTTCTTAGGATCCACCTTTATGCCTTCCACCGATACAACGTGACCAAAGAAAACTACCTAATCCAACCAGAAGTAGAATTTACTAAATTTTGCATACAATTGTTTCTCCCTCAAAATCTGCAACATAATTCCCAAATGCTACTCATGCTCAGATTTATTTATTGAGTAAATCAAAATGTCATCAATAAATACGATAACTAATTTATCCAAATAAGGCTGGAACACTTTGTTCGTTAAAGCCATGAACACAGTTGGTCCATTTATCAAACCAAATGGCATAACAAGAACTTCATAATGGCCATACCTCATTCTGAATGCTATTTTTAGAATATCAGCCTCCACTATCTTGAGCTAATGATAGTTGAATCTAAAATCAATCTTACTAAACACTTGTGCACCCTCTAGTTGATCAAACAAATCATCCACATATGGTAGCATATACTTATTCTTCACTGTAACCCTGTTTAATTGTTAGTAGTATATACACAACCTCAAGGTACCTTCTTTATTTTTAACGAACAACATCGGTGCTCTACAAGATGATACATTAGGTCAAATAAATCATTTCTCAAGTATTTCTTGCAATTGGGTCTTTAACTCATTCAATTCGAGCAGTGCCATTCTATATGGTGATATGGAAATAGGAGCTTTACGGTAAAAGCCCAATATTGAAATCCATATCCTATTTGGTGATAACCCCAGGAAATCAGATGGAAAAACATCCGGGAACTCTTTCACAATCGGCACATTTTAAAGCTTTACCTTCGAAATGTAGTATCAATCACATGAGCTAGATATGCTTGACATCCACTCTTGATCAGTCTAGAAGCATGAACAACTAATATCAAACATGTTGGGATGATATTCCTTTTGTTGAGTTCAGTTTTGATAATGTTGAAAGCAAAACATCCATGAAAGAGATGCAAAGTTGCAGACTTGCTGAAATTTAACTGCAAAGCATCTTATGAGTCATCAAGGCACGCTTCTATGCACATAGTAGAGACTACAACACACATAGACGAGAAGCTGATGCTACTAAATCTAACTTATACACATTTACGTACACTGCATATGGTACAACACACGTTGACGAAGATCCAGACTGATGAGGAGAAGCGCTACGCACACACAGAAAAGGCTAACAGTGCATGTAGACAAAGATTGATTGAAATAAAGCCAAAATCTGTTACAGTGTGTCAGAACTTCAAAAAAGGGAATATTCTCTAACATGAATTCATAGAATATCAAAATAGTGAGTCACGCACAAAGCATAAAAATTCAAATGTGTCAGATGAGGAGAGCTAGACTAGCTGATAAAATCAAGACGCTCCTTGGGAATTTGAATTTGAATATATATGACATTCCCTGACACAAATCACATGCAAAATCAAAGATGCAGACTTTGATCAGACGTCTTTGTACACAGAACAAAAGTGCAACGCACGTAGCAAGCCGCTGGGTGAAAATCGCACATTCCGGATATCAAGGCAATGCACGTAGAAGGTGGTACTATACACACAATATGTTGGTGGAATCATACAACACACATAGCATATGGTACTATGCACATAGTATCCAATGTCAGTACTGTACAATATTTGAATCTATTCTACAATGGCTATATTATTGATTCTAATGGTCACAAACTCCAAGAAGGCTATAAATAAACACTCCAACATTAGAAGAACAGAGAGAATTATAGAGAAACCTTGGCCACACTTTGCGATCTTTATTTTCTCATTTATTCTCTCAATTTCATTTTTATACCCACTTTTGCTATTTTCATTTGCTATTATTCTTGGGTTGGGTTGAGCTTAAATTCCGTGTTTTGGAAACACAATTTGTAACAATCAAAGTATTTGATTGAAGGTTGTATCGATTTCCTAGTTAATCCTGCAAAAACTAGTGAACGGTTTTCTAGTAGATCCTGCAAAAACTAGAGGTGTGGTTTACTTGTTTTGTCCTGAAAACAAGGTGAATGGTTTTTTAGTTCAGCCAATAAAAACTAGGTGAACGGTTTTCTTGCAGAGCCCGCAAAAACAAGGTGTAACGGTTTGCTTGTATATCCCGCAAAAACAAGTGTTGTAAACGGTTTCCCTCCACCCGAAAGTGAGGAGATAGTTGATTGAACTCTTTAGTGAATCTAGAGGAGTGGATGTAGGTCAAGAGGACCGAACCACTATAAATATCGGGCTTTGATTTCTCTCTCCCTTACTCTCCTTTACTTTATTTTTTTGATTTACATTTGCATTTGATTTATTATTGAGTGAGTGGATTGGATCTTTAAAGCGTCCGCATTTGACTTTGGTCTCGATTTAAAAGAACTTTGTTATTTGCTTTAGTTTGCAAAGGATTTTCAACAAAGTTTTTAACTTGCTAAAAATCCAATTCACCCTCTCTTGGATTGCCATTCTTATTGGGACCGAATCTTACACCTTTCACCATGAAATACAATTTTTTACTAATCTCATAACTCAAACACAACTTCTTTGATAAATCAATTAACAATCGCATGGTGCCGAGTCAACCAATCCATATCTAGAATAATATTAAAGTCATGAAACATGATCAATATCAAATCTTCATGTAGTCTTGCTTTTTCGACTTGAATGACACAATCTCGATACACAATATTTATAATAACCATGTATCTCAAAGGTGTAGTAACACTCAACTCAAATCCCAAAGTTTCAAGGCATGTATGCAAATGAGATGCAAAACACCCTGAAATAAATGAATGTATGGATCCCTAATCTATCAATGCATATGCCTCATGATGAGAAACAAGGAGTTTACCTAATACAACTTTCGGCGCTACCACTACCTCCTATTGAGATAAAGCGAATACTCGTGGGAACACCTGACATTCGCGGTCCCTAAACGGTGGCTAAATTAGCTTTTCCTGTCTCCGAACATTTAGGACAATCACAAAAGTAATGTCTCATATCTCTGCAATAATAACATTCACCAACTATCATGCAACATTCAACGAAATGATGTTTTTCGCAAAAAGAGCAATAAGGCTTTTGATTCGAGTTATGGGTTTTTGGCCTTCGCCTAAATAAGAGGAAGACCCGAACGATCCTTATTTAAAACTAGAAAATCCAACCCTATTATTTCCACCTCTAGATACTTGAGATGGAGCTAGATACTCTTTATGCTTTCTAAATCTACCACTAGATTTTCCTAGGCCTGATGTAAACTCTTATTTTGATGCATTGCATGTAAATCTCTCTATCAGCATGTGGTGCATGAAATGCTTCAACATGGTCTTGGTGAGGTGATCTCTCTCTCCTGAAAATTCCTTGTACCATGATTCTATATATGACAAAGTTTTGTCAAATATCACATACCTTATGCAATTCAAATGTTATGCATGTATGATTGCCCATTTAAGACCTAATCCCCACTGTGATACCAATCAATGTAACACTCATTCTCATATAATACACACTCATATGATCCAAGGCATATAACAATACTTACGTATATACAAACGAATATGCAACAAGTTCTTTAAGATAGAACTAGCAAAGAGTTACAACAAAATGTTCGTTGATAAAACTAGTAAAACTTGTAAACATAAAATCTATTATATAGTACAAGCCAAGTCTAGTAAACAAAGGTATAATGCATGATGAGCTATAAAGATCTCATCCTCAAACTCTATATACACATGTGGTAAGGAAAGAGAGAGAGTGATCATGACATCCTGACCTCTGTCATGTTGCTATGTGCACAAGCCTGGAAGTCAACTGAAAAGCTAGCATGCTAGTACCTGAAAAAAATTTTGCATTTTATATGAGTTGCAACTTAATGAGGAACCCAACATATATCAAATATTATGTAATGGTACAATATATATAAGCATTCCAAATGATAACAAATAATCCAAATACAATATGTATGCAATGCATCTTCATTTAATTTGGCAGTGCACAATATTTCAAGTATTGCCCCGGGTTTTCAATATAACAAATCTCAAGGATCTTTTCAATACCAATAGAATTGACTGAAAGGTATTGCCAATATCCGTTAGAATTGATATGTAGGTTTGATCAAATAAATCGTTGGGCAGTCGAACATGGTAGAATGGATTCTAGAGGTGGCTCATATGAGTTTTATCTAGTGTAA
Source organism: Flueggea neowawraea (assembly GCA_948243855.1). Lineage (NCBI taxonomy): Eukaryota > Viridiplantae > Streptophyta > Magnoliopsida > Malpighiales > Phyllanthaceae > Flueggea > Flueggea neowawraea. Next base: position 8,749 of record CAODLS013457515.1, on the reverse strand, counting down.
CACTTAGTTCTATCTAATTTCTCATATAACAAATATTTCCAATAGAATTGCATACACCTAAACAAATTGCCCATAATATTCCTTTTAAGAGATGAAATCAGACGCAAAACGTATACACGATTTATCTCAATAATATTCCGATAACTCATACATTGTGTCCATCATATAATCATCAATACTTCAGTGCGTATCAAATAGGAATTTATCAATAGCACCTAATCAAATCATGAACAATATCCCATACCAGTAATTCCACATATCTCATATCAGCTCATAACGATAGCAATATATATAAGACAATTTACGAATCTAGCACATAAAGCATGTAATGGGTTCACTCATGAAACAAAGCAAGTTTGTGTCCTTAAGCTCACCTATGTTACCTCCCCGTAGCCCTTCTCACCTATTACACATAATCACACAATTTTCTTTCAATACATAATGTGTATGTACCGGCGTGTGCATGTGATGCTCGGATGATGAATGTTCCAGTGTGGAAACTTCTAGTATGTAATTTGGTATGAATTAAGACATTATCATATGTTTTTTACCACTCTTTTGGGCATCTAATATTCAATGACAGTTGAGGAATGCAAATCAAGCCTACTTACGCAATATGGCAAGTTTGCATTATCCTCTCCCATTGACAACCAAACGAACTCTTTCTATTCTCAAATTTAAACCACATATAAAAAAACATATAAGGGTTTACTTATACCAAAAATCATATTCTACATTGGTTGAATGAGGTCAACGCACAATATCGAACTACAAGTTCTGCCAAATTAGACCTGTTTACACTAATTCATATCCACAATCCGCTATACTCATATGTAGCATTTAAAACTTTAAAGATATATACTAGACACACAACTAAAACAACTTTCATGTTTTACACTTTGATAACATCCATCTCTAAATGCGTCAAAACAAGGTTGCGATATAGACTAAAATCTAGATGTAAACAGGCCTATATTCCAATTCATATAAGTTAATGCTCAAATCATGCTGCAATCCATTTATTCGAGATTCAGACATATAAATACATGTTATAAAGAAAATTAAACTAATAAAAATGAATAAAATCACTTACTTTGCTCCTAGGATGTAGTAGAAGCCAAATTGATGATTTCTACACTTCCAACCAATTGTACTAAGCAAATCAATTATACTCTTTTCTCTCCCTTTTCCCTCCTGTTTTCTCTCCATTATAAAACCTGAGCACGAAATGAACTTGTTCTACTTATCTAACTTTTGATTTTATCAAGTTTATCTTAAGCACGAGGCTGCGACATGCTTAAGAATTTCAATCAGATGCGTCCAATTTTCTTCTTCCCATCTGCTCAATTTCTCATAATTTTTACACCTAAGCATGCTAAACCTGCAGTATCAAAACTATTGTATTTATACAACTATCTTGACTTAATGATGAAATCACCAATTTACCCCTCTTTCCTAAATGTTTCAATTTTGAACCTTTGTTTTCCTATCGATGAAGCCTTTATCACTATGATAAATTTTTCTAAAATATTCTCTAGCCATATGAACAACAAATGAATGTCAATTAATGCACATATCATATGTATATCATATGCGATGTATGCTCGTGTGTATAAAATGTTGGTCATGATTGTGACGGCTTATTTTAGTATTTGTGCGCCGAGAGAGAAAAGCACGGGCGACCCTGTTTTCAATTTTTGATTCTTATATCCACATTTTTTGTACCAAATCTACATGAATTGAGCAGTCTTTAAGGCAAGCTAGCTTACAGTAGGTCGTCCAATGCAAATCTCCAATAAGAAGTCACAAGTTAGTAGGGATGTTCATAGGTCGGATCGGATCCGAATAAACTTTTGGTCATTTGTGCAAGCCAAGACCCCAAACTGGGCAAAAGTCTCACCCTATTGCGATCATAGGTAGAAACCAGGGTCGCATCAGAACATATCCTACATGATTTTTTTTATTTACCAAAAATTCTTACAATAAATTAATTGAACAATTTAAAATATCAATAATATTATTAATTATATATTAATATATATGGTATAGTTTCCAAACGAAAATTTAGATTCATTACAATTAATTTATTACATACTTTTAAAAAAAAATTATTACACACATTGATATCGAAATATATGTATTTAATTATTTTGGACTAAATCGAAAAAGTTTGGAAGGTCCACAATTCCAAATTCGAGCCTAAAATATAAGGGTAGTACTTAAGATAACCTATATAAAAATCTTTAGTTAGTTACTTTTACTAATTACAGAAATACAATAATAGAAATACAATAGTAATAATGTCAAAAGAATTATTATTTACCATTAATTTTGTTCTTACAAAATTTTAGGTTTTTTTCTTTTTTTTTATGTGGGAGGCAAATGGATGTGTAAGAATGCACGATGTTATTGGTAACGAAAGTTGTGGCGATCAAATACTATAAATTTAATCACATAAAATTATAATTAGACTAGTTGACCTTTTATTTTGTATGATCTAATATTTTGTATCTTTTGGTGCCAAAAAAATAATTTAATTATCTTTTGGGTAGTTGTTATTGGCATATGTAAACACGACTCGTTATGAAGGGGCGGAATTCGACAGAGTATTGATACAAGAAGATGCCAAAGCTATAAAAAAAAACTAAGGGACAAAAGATCTGAAATGGATGACAATATATTAACTGAGATTTTTAGTGAAAGAAGTAGAGCACATTTAATTGCTCTAGATTCAACTAACCATAGCATGTATGACAAAGAATTAAGAAAGTTAAATATCCCATTTCTTGGTAGTTTTGAACTATTCTTAATTAGTTTTACTGAGTCATATTAAGGATAGTGATATTCATAAAAAAAGCTTAATGTTATTCATATTTTAGTAATCCATATGATCATTATACTAACAATATCAAAATTATTTTAGGTGATAAAAAAGGAAACATCAGGGAATTTCAAATATGGACTATTGACAATTTTGCAATGCTCAGATAATCCTTCAAAATATTTTGCCACGTTATTCTACTTATTCTCTTCTATTATTATTTTTTATTTAACAATATTCCTAATTTTAGTTATAACTACTTCATTGGGAAAAAAATTAGTTACAAATATGACAATACGGACGATTAAAATTATAAAACAATAATGGTAGCTCTCATACTATTGATTTGTTGACTTTATAAATAAATTACAACCAGAGAGGCAGTATTTGACTTATTGTTTATATGGATTCCATTTTTTATATTGTTTTGTATAAAAGTACAGGTTTTGCGCAAAGCAATGAAAGGATTAGGAACAGATGGCAGTACATTGATTAGAATAGTTCTAACAAGAGCTGAGCTTGACATGCAACAGATAAAAGCGGAGTACCAAAAGAAATATCGCAAATCATTAACAGTTGCAGTTCGATCAGAGACGTCAGGCCACTATAAGACCTTTCTTCTTTCTCTGTTAGGTTATCGTCGCTAGAAATCATGCTTTTTAATATTTAGTATACATTATTTAATCTCTTGATCTATTCTAAATTTAGAAATTTACGAATTTTTAAGTAGTTCCTAGGTTTCATGTAAAATCCAGCCATTTTCCTCGAATCTTTGCATCCTTATTTGCTGTCAAATTCGTAATTTTTTTTTAACAAAACAATGTTGTGAGTTAAAGTTAGTGGGTATTGCAAAATCCCATAATGTTTAATTGAAGGGTGTGAAGAGTGTTTATATTGAAAAACATTTAATGGGTTTGGTAAGATAAAAAATAATGAGAGTTTTCGCGTACATGTGAGCAAATCTTCAAAGGAAAAACAAGATGTTTGTAGATAAATTAGTAAAACTTGTAAACACAAAATATATCATTTATTACAAGACAAATTTGGTAAACAAAGGTGCTATGTGTGATGAGCGGTGATGATTGCATCTTTAAAACCCTGTATGCACACATAGTAAGGAGAGAGAAAGTGATCTTACCATCTTGACCTCTGTTATGTCACCCTATCTACAAGCCTATAAATCGGCTGAAAATCTAACCTACTGATACTTGGAAGAAATTTTGCACTTTATATAAGTCGCAACTCAATGAGAAACTCAACATATATCAAACATTATAATAAGGTACAATATATACAATCAATCTAATAGATAACAAATATTGCCCCGACTTTCCATATATGATAAACATGCGATGTAAGTCCGTTTAATTTGGTAATGACCCAACATGTCAAGTATTGCCCTGACTTTCCAATGTAATAGATCTCAAGTATCTTTCCAATGCCAATAGAATTGACCCAAAGGTCTTGTCAATATATGATAGAATTGACCTCATAGGTCTGATTAAACAAATCGCTAGCCAGCCTAATATAGTAGAATTGATTCTAGAGGTGGCTCTTATGAATTTTACCTCGTATAGCACTTAGTTCCATCTACACTCTCCTATAATCAATATTTCCAATAGAATTGTATATACCTGACAACATTGACCATACCATTCCTTTTAAACTATATGAAATCAGATGTAACATATATGCAAATGTAGCTCAATATCATTTTCAGTAACTCATATATTGTGTACCGCATATCATCAATACTATTTCCAATGCATAGCACATAAGAATTAACCAATAGCACATAATCATATCATATACAATAGCCAATACCATTAATTCGACATATCTCATTTCAGCTCATAGCAATAATAATATATCAAACAATATACAATATACTCACTATAAAAAGTAGGTTAAAGTCCCTTAGCTCGCCTCTAGAGCCTCCCTGTTGCCCTTCTCATCTAATACACATAATCACATAGTTTGCTTATAATACAGAATACATATGTATTAATATATGCATGCGATACTCGAATGATGCATGTTTTCAATGTTGACACTTCTAATATGTACTTATACATGCAAGTTGATATGAATTAAGACATTCTCATATGTTTTAGACCACTCTTATTATAATACCCCATTTGTTTTGATTGGATTCCTATAGTTATCCGTTTAATTTCAAATCATTTCTTAAATGATTCCGATGATGATTTGGTGTTTGGTTGATTTTAGAAGTGATGGATTGATGATTATAAGTTGGAAACACATTTAAGATGTGAAATTTTACGTGTATGGCATGTTGGAGATCGTCTACGTGCATTGTAAAGGAGCTACTCACATAGACCATCTACATGAATTGTGGGAAGCTATACACGCAGATCATGACATGAGTTAATTCGTGACTTCTTGAGCCATCTACGTGCATTGTAGGGAAGCTATGCATATAGATCATGATCTAAGTTTGGTCAATGAACTACCTTAGCTGTCTAACTACATTGTTGGATCATCTGTGCATATAGGACTTCTTTTACGTACGTAAACGAAGTATTATGCATGTAGATGTACCTAAAATATGCTAATTTTCGAATGAAACGCTACATTTTGGCATTTGGGTTTATAAACACCCCCACCTGACTCTCTTCGGCCTTCACTCACTTTCTTCACTCCTCTCACTCTTAAATTTGTCTCTCAACGTCTTCCATTGCCTCTCTTTGTTTCCTTTTGATTCATTGAGGTAAGAACACATTATTAATCTCTTCTTTTCTTCATTTTGTTCAAGATTTCTTCACCTAGGGTTTTGGTTTGTGAGGGTCAAACTGGCTTTTTCTATTGAAATGTGATTTAAATGTTGTTAGATTATAGTTATTTGAGGTCAAAACCACCAGGTTTTAACTTCGATTTTGAAGGTTTTTGTGTTTGGACGAAATTGGGTTATTTAGAAATAGGGTTTCAATTTTGAATGATTTTGGTTAGATTTGGAGTTGTTCTTGTTATATCTCGATTGATTAGAGTTAGAAATGCATGGATTTGAGTTGGGTGTTGTGATTAGATGATTTATTTTTTGGGTCAAGAAAATCTATATTTGTGTGTTAGAAATCTTGATGATTTTGAGGTTTTTTGTTGGAATGGATGTTAGATTTGTGTTCAGGAGGTCAATTATAGTCAACGTGGGTGATTAGTAAAGTCAGGTATTGATTGGAACGCGATTTCAATATTTTTGGAATAAATTTTCTGTCAGATGGGAAATTCTATAATTTTTAAAGAGTTTGGGTCAGATGTGGAATCTCTTAAAGTTAAGGGCTAGTTTTGTAATTTCTAAGAGTTATGAGTTTCAATTGTAAATTTTGACTATTTGGGGGACTAATTAGAAATTTTTTGAAGTCTCAGGACTAAAATATAATTTTGCAAAAGTTTAGAGACCAAATTATAATTTTACATAAAATATGATTTTTGAGACGAAAGTGTTAAATCTTCTTTTGAAATAGATTTCTCCAGGTCAATGTATGCATTTGCATTACATGTATTTTTAGTATCGCTACTGTACCAGCATCATATATTTGACTCTGCTTTGATAATTATTTCAATTTTGTGTTCCAGTTAGTGAGGTCAGTCAACCACTAGTGGTGCGTGACTGGGTCATTTAGCTTGGATATCCAAGTGAGTGGGATGACAGCTGTAGACACATATATTATGTTTTCTAAATCTATAAGTTTTGATGTGTTTGGCTTATATCTGAAATTCAGACTAAATAAAGGTTTTGCTAAATAATAATCTGACTTATGTGAAATATCTGATATGGGAGATTTGTTTGATATATATGGTACATTGCTGTATTGAATACTCTATTGAGATTATATTTCCTCTAGAATAATTAATCTATTTTGGAATAAATATGTTTTCAAAGATTAGTAGTTTGCCCGCATGTCTGCTTGTTATAATGATTTGATAAGAAAATCTAAAACTTGTAGATGGAACATTGTGATTAATAACCTGTACTATGAGTAATACATCACATGGGATGTACAGTACACTCTACAATAGTTTCTAAAATTTATTATCTGCCTTACATTTTTTCTATTACTTATTTGGCTAGAAAAATATTGGGATAATAAGAATATATCCTTTGATTTATGTTATTGGAGTATTACTCGATATGTCAATGGTGCATCCACTATTACTTGTATGATTCTACATTTTTAATTTTGGCTTTGTTTATTATCTAATTATTCTGATTTGGGACACCCATGCTACTGAGGTAAACATAGCATTTGGTATACCAATGTGAAGACTCAGTTACTAGGGTATGTGTTAACAGTGTGTCCAGTGCAACACACGTAAGCTATTTTCTAGTGGCAGAGTTCACGCATGATTCTGATTCTGATTGGTGGCAAGAATCCATTTTTTATTCTGATTTTGATTATGGTCCCTGTCAGATTGTTTTGCTGTGATATGTTTTTTTGGATATAATAAATTTGGTGAGTCTGTATTGTTGCTCATTTTATCGTAGTATATTGTATTATAGTCTAAAAAGGTATATCCTGCTGGAGCATGTGGGCTGCAATGCTCGCGAATGTACTTAGATCTGTTCTGTCTGTCACAGCTTTGACACCCTTAGGGTGGACAGAGTACTGTTTTGAGCCTTTAAGGCTGTCAACTGTTAGCCCTTTTTAGTCGGCTACTGTTTAGGCTCCTTAGGCTGCTAGTTTATTTTGACCTGATCTAGCCAATGTAATTTTAATATAATACGGGTGTATGGTCAGTGATTATTAGGTTTGTTCAGTTTGGTAATTGATTAATCATAAGATAGACACAAATACATAAGTTTTTGCATAATCTGGACAATTAGGATTTTATTCATAATTGTATGATATATGTTTGGTCTACATTTTATCATTCAGACATGATACTTGCAGTGCATGATTGTTGATTCCATTAATGTATTCATTTCTGAGCTCAACGTTTAGTTTGCATGAACAAGAATAAGTAATATATTGATATGCATGAATGCATGTCAAAAGTTTCTGCTCGTTTCTGGATATATGTTACATATAAATATTATGTATAATATGCATAGTATGAATCTATATGTATGCATATAGCATGCTTTATTTATTTTCTTATATGTTAATCACTCTGCCTGATTGTATGATGGTTGCCATCCATGTGAAATATTTTCAAAAGGAATTTCTAAAGTACTATCTGTATGTATACGGGTGTATACAATTAGTGTATGGTTATATATGTCCATGAGATATTTTCTGAATTTTTTTTCAAAATGGTTTATGTGATGTTCCAGAGATGATCTAGAATGTTGTTTCCTCACTGAGTTTACTCATCCCCTCCCCTTTAATATTTTCAGGTGATTTTGGTTGATTGTGATCTTTCAGCATTCAACACTGGGTGAGGTATTTTGAAGATGCAGTCAGTGCCCTTTGTTTGGTCCTAGTTATCAGTTTTTGTTAGTTGTTCCACACCGGGATACAAAGGTGGTATCAGAGCGTTCAACTTGTTTTTAATCTCAACATTTTGATCCCCCTGTCATTCATTATGTTCAATCTTAATATTAACCAAGTTGCTTAATTTTAATTTGTTTTCAACCTCAATTACAACATAGCAATTGTTCTCCCAATTTGATTTTCTAACATATTATCATTTGTTCTCCCCCTTTTTGTCATCGATCAACAAGATATGAAATATAAAAAGAGAAACTATCCATATATATCAATAAGAGAGAAACACAAATCATCCAAAAAATACAAATAAGAATGCAAAATATATATGACATGTCTATCCGGATCTCGATAATAATCACGTATGAAGCAGACATCTAAGGATCAAGACCGAAATCCTCAATGGAAAAATTCACATCCTGCTCAGGACCACGACTCGTAGAAGGAATGTCGTCAGATGGAAGACGCTCTAAGTCAATCC
>CAODLS013457389.1:0-17954 GCA_948243855.1 Flueggea neowawraea | reverse complement strand
CCTACTAGCCCTTCATCCATGCCAAGCACCCCCGGTACACCTAATACTACACTTTCAACTTGGAAGAAAGGAAAACTTCTGGGAAGGGGAACTTTTGGGCACGTTTACCTTGGTTTTAACAGGTAATGCTTAATGATTCTCACTGTTGGAGCTATAAGCAGCTTGTGAATATAGAGTTGTCATTAATATTTTATTTACTTCAACTAAATTATACATGATCTGTAATTTTAATCTTGTAAGCTATTGCATATTGCAATTACATACAACTGCCATATATTGCATAAAGTGCTCATGACCTTGACATAGTGAGGTTAGGAATGCAAATGAGAGGGGAGATTTTCTTTTGCCTTTTTTGGTTCCTTCTTTCGTTGTATCCTCTATTCTTCTGAATGTTCTATTGTAAATTAACAGTGACAGTGGGCAGATGTGTGCAATAAAAGAAGTCAAAGTTGTTTCTGATGATCAGTCATCAAAAGAAAGCCTTAGACAATTGAACCAGGTAATTTATTCATCCAGACTTTAAATTTCAGGTGTCCTGCATATGTTTGGCAGTTGATTTATTTCTAAGTTGTGATAATTCTGTTGTGAACAGGAAATAAATTTACTCAATCATCTTTCACATCCAAACATTGTTCGATACTATGGAAGTGAACTGGTACGATTTATTCGAATACTGTTCATTTGCTTACTTATGTATAATATTGGGAGGGTCTGATGAAGTCCTTTAACTGATGTAACATGTAAGCATTTCTACCTTTTCAATGCAAGTGATTGATAGTAAATTCTGCAGAGTGAAGAAACACTCTCAGTTTATTTGGAATATGTCTCTGGTGGATCAATACACAAATTGCTTCGAGAGTACGGCCCCTTTAAGGAACCAGTGATTCAAAATTATACCAGGCAGATTCTTTCTGGGCTTTCCTATTTACATGGGAGAAATACAGTACATAGGTTGCTAAGTTTTGATGCGACTTTTATGATTCAGTATTTATATCTGATGGTACAGAATTTTCAGTTTTATTACATATCTTAATGTCACGTGTTTTTTGTGGCAGGGATATAAAGGGGGCTAATATACTAGTAGATCCTAATGGAGAAATCAAGTTGGCCGACTTTGGCATGGCTAAACATGTATGTCTTGCCATCTAGTAGAACTTACGTTGGGAATATTATAATTATTGTAATCTCAAACAGTGAAATTAAGAGAAGTTGAGAACTTTAAGTTTATGTATGTGTTAAATGCTTTTAGTTAAAATAGTTTCGTTGCACAAAATTTTTGAGGATTAAATTTCATTCTGATGAAGTTCGTTAGTTTCCTTTGATCAATCTTCTAATTATTTTACTTTCTTGTGTGCACCCAAAAAAAATCATATTGACAATTTATTGAATATGGCATAATGTCTGAAATCCTGACCATATTCAATTAGTTTTTTCTGATTTTTTCTTTACTGCATTGTTTGCATTCCATTTTTCTCTATAAATTCTTGGTTTATGTTTGGTGTTGCTCTGAATAGATTACAGCTTTCTCATCAATGCTGTCATTCAAGGGGAGTCCTTACTGGATGGCTCCTGAGGTACTGCTCTCTTTCAAACTCTTTCTCACTACCACCCTCGTCGAGCGCAAAATCTTTCCAACAGTTCCCCACTTTTTTAGGCTTTCCTAGTTAGTATTTGTCTATAATCATACATTTTGTTTATGTTCTTTCGATATTCTAATTTCAGGTGGTGATGAATACAAATGGCTACAGCCTTGCAGTTGATATATGGAGCTTGGGATGTACAATTCTGGAAATGGCAACATCTAAACCACCATGGAGCCAGTATGAAGGGGTGAGGTTTCAGAACTTGTACAGCAATTGCGTTTGTTAATTGTAATATGCCAAGCTTTAATGCATGTTGAGGATCTGAGTAATGTTATGATGTTTATTTAACAGGTGGCTGCAATATTTAAGATTGGGAACAGCAAAGATATGCCTGATATACCTGATCATCTGTCCAACGAATGTAAAAATTTTATAAAATTATGTTTGCAAAGAGACCCATCAGTACGGCCTACCGCCTTAAAACTACTGGAACACCCATTCATCTGTGACCAAGCTACAACAAGTGTAACAAACATCAAAATAACTAGGGATGCTTTTCCACATACCTTTGATGGAAGTTGCACACCAGTATGCCTCTTAAAGCCTTTAGCTTTTTTTTTTTTATGTCATCTCTTAGTTAAATCTTGCATATGATTAAACTAGTTGAATGACATGTTATGTTGCATATGGTATTGAACATTTCCCTAGTCATATGGTTCTCATGCAGCAGTAGTAGAGCCTTTGCATAACATTGATACTTGCAAATTTTTGGTAGAGCATATCAATTTTTGGTTCAAAATGGCGGTTACATAATCAATTTTACTATTTTCTGAGCAGCCTGTGTTAGAACTTCACTCTTCCAGAGCAAATATGACTTCAAGCGATGGTGATTATGCAATGAAGCCTTTAGTCACTAATAGAAGAGCATTGAAGGGCTCAAGGTAATGATTGCCATCCCATTGCTCCTCGTTATTTTCATTTGTTGTACAGATTTCTAATTGTAGCATTGAAATTCATGTATACAGGGATGATGTCAGAATGATCACTTCATTGCCTGTGTCTCCATGTTCTAGTCCGCTTCGACAATATGGACCGGCACACAAGAGTTGTTTCCTTTCTCCTCCTCACCCTGCATATGCAGCGTTGGGACAAAATGGTTACAACATGAGTGATTATTCGATACATCCAATGAGACCAAACACAGCATACCCTCAAGATCCTTTCTTTGAAACCTCTTTGCTAAATGCCCAGATACAGGGTGCATCACCAAGAACGAGACCCATTTGAGCAACTGTAAATACCAATACCAATGCTCATCACAGACCTCAGGAGAACGTGATATGGACCGGAATCACACTGATGTAAAAACCATAGTTCCTTGCCGCTGTAAAGTGTACGATCAGTGAAATTTTACTGCGTGCCACAGAATGAAATGAGAGGATTTCCTTGCCTGTTTCCAGCTTGAAGATAAGAAGTAATCGAGGGGGAAGAAACTTTTGATGCGGGAGAAAAGTGCTGAATATTCTTGATGATGTTAAGGTTATGGTTTTGATTATTGTAAATGGCAGGTGTTTACTCTGTTAGTAACATTTGTGCTGTAATTGTAGTCCATTACATAACAAAAAAAATTCTTCGAAAATCAGTTTTAGATAAATCAAATTTTGTACATCCATCTGATTATTCTGATCTGATTCCTGAATGAGCAGCCTCAGTGTTTTGCCCTACATTTGTTTGCTTTGCAAGGAAAGCTCTTCTCATCATGGTTCGTTTGCAGAAGACAAATCCTACTAACAATCAACTGTCTAACGTTATGGGAAGCAAAAAAGAAAAAAAAAGAAGAGAATTTTACTTTCCATCATTCTTTAGGGATGAGGATTATTGGTTCAAATTTGGTTTTATAAAAATAAATATAATATACATTGAATTGTATTTAATATATTATAATTCTAAAAAGTTATCACTCTTCCTATTTGTCTTAAATAATATAATTAGTTTATTTTAATTTATCAAGCCCTTCTTTACTAGGAACAACATTAATATGTTTGGAGAATGGTAGATACACTTTTTTTTATATTCTTTTATACACTTTCAATAAAAAATTGACACGTATAATTTATAATATAATAATATCATTTTTCATTTAAAATATCCTTTTAGAAAAGACAAATATCAAAATTTTATTGAAATATACAAAAGAGTGCTGTTGGCATTTTCCTCGCATTTAATATGAAATCTCTTTTATTTTTTATTGTTTAAAAACCTATTATATGTCATATATTATCTGTTAAATTTTACATTTATTAAACAAACTCTAAATTTATAATTTAGGATGTGAGATCTATCAAATTTCTAATCAATTATCTAAAAAAAAGGGATCTAAACTCGTGATGGCAAACTTATCAAAGAAAAAAAAAACTCGTGATGGCAATTTAGGTAGGACAAAGAAGAAATATCTTATCCTATATAGACGTCCATATGAGAAGTGGAGCAGACGACTTAAACAAGGACGCCAAACCCACCATTACCAACAAACCTATTTTGTTTTCTTCAATTTTGTCTTTGTTCGGTTAAAGCCATATGTACAATAATATTAATATATTCATTTAATTGATAGCAGCGGATTTGTTAGCCGGTTCTGTTTGGTCGTTGCTTCTATCACCAATTTGCCAACTTGCCTTATTTCTTTAATTCCTCAATCAATCATGCCTCACAATTCTCTACATCTTTTGGCTCCATTTCATGTCATTTGTATGATTCTTTACATTACAAAACAACTCTTAGCAGACAAACAATGACGGAGCCAAGAATCGAAAGAGGTGGGTCTATACTATATGCGGATAGACAACGACAAGTGACGGTGTGGGACGAAACCTCAACCTCAATGGCGAAGATGGAATTGGCAGTGGAAAGTGGTTCTGGACCTCCGAATCTCCGGTGGGATCGGCCAACTTTCGGTCAGTCCAAACAAACTCTTAAAACTTATGTGCTATTTAAAGAGTAATGTCCCATCAATTTTCAAATAATTATAGAAAATTTTTTTTGCATGTATATCACATTAAATCAATATATATATATATATATATATATATAAGTTAATAATTTTTTTTTAAATTTTTGACGAGTGACATTTTAATTTAGTGATAAGTGACATTTTGTTGTTAAATGGTAATAAGGGTTGAGTGGGTTTTCCGGCTTCTCATTAGCAAGAGGGCCAGAAAAACGCAGAGCCACTGAGCTCGCAGACAGGTATCCCGCAGAGCAACTAAAAATGCAAACCTATTAGCCATAAAACGCAGACTTGCTTAAAACAAACACCTATTAAAACGAGGAGAGGGCCTGTTAAAGCGTAGACCTATTAATGTAAAAATTTTTGGTCCAACTTGAAACACAGAGCAAGGCAGACGTATTAAATTGACTTGAGGAATTTTAATTTTATTTATTTTTTATTTTTTTGTCAGCAAAAAGGGAGTCGGAGGTTACCAGTAGTGGCGTATTTTTACTGAGTATAATCATGCAGATAAATACTCCCCGCCGTGAAATGTTGTTTTGTTCAGTGATGACCAAGAGAGACTCACCACGACACCTACTAAAAACTGGCGTTAATTTATTGACATAGAGATATCTGAGACCAACAAAAACAAATGATTGTATCTCAAACTCAAATAAAAAAATACTAAAACAGTATTATTTTTCGTCAGACTAGCTCCTAATAGGTGAGGAATTTTAATTTGAGTGTACAATGAAATGTAAGGCAGCATGTGAGTTTGGCAAATTATAAAATAATATAAGATAGTGAATATAATATTTTATATCTATAAGGATCTGTAAAAAGGCTTTGCTATTTTTATAATTTTACATAAATTGTGGGTGCTAATTGTTGTTATGTCGTCTTTGTCCGGGCAGGCCAACATAAGCAAGAAGGTGGTGTTGTGTCTTTGTGATCGTGTCACTAAAAACGGAACCGCCTTGAATTGCAACAGGTTTTCAATTTTTCGCTGTTGAATTCATTGTGCAGTTGAACCATCTACTCTCTCACAGCCACGTTCTCTTCTCCCTTGAATGAGAACTTGAAACGATTTCATCATGCCCATTACTCTTATTATTTTATGGAAGTCTTTTTCCCTTCCCCACTTCCATGGCCAGCGTTCTCCATTTGATTTCCCCCAATTAATTCACAACATATATAAATGGAAGAGCCGCTCGAGGGTGTCATGTGCATTTCCCCCATAAAGTTTCTGAGTGTGGAGTCATTTCCGTACCATTGGAAACCATGAGGTTGGTTGTTGAGTTGGAATTTTTATTCTGGTTTGTGTTCTCTTATTGTCTTCTCCATAGTCTGTTCTTAATTGAAATTATTGCCAATTTATTGATATCTTTTTCTTCAGCATCATCCAAAAAAAACTCTTGCCAAAATGGGAGCTACTATTCGATTGAAAAACTTAGTTCGCTGAAAGATGATTGGAAAATCAAGGTCAGAGTTTCCCGATTGTATGATGTGACATTCAATGACTAAGATGTTTCAAGCACTGAGATGGTCCTACTTGATGAGAAGGTTAGGTGTGTTCACACATGAATAATGTATTGGATTTTATGGTGGGACATTTAGCGTGTTGAATGTTAATTGAGCATCATCTTTTCAGGGAGATTACATCCATGCTGCTATAAAGAAAAATATTGTCGCCCAATTTCGATCTCTGTTGAGGGAAGGTGGCATCTATATGATCAAGAAGTTTGTTGTGGTAGAGAATAAATAGAATTTTGGAGTCGTCAGTGACAACAAGAGCATGATCCATTTTTATGGAACAATTTCTGTGCACGATTTAGTAATTAAAGATAAAATAATTCCAAGACACAGATTTGATCTCCTTGATTATTCAAAGCTCGATATACGAAAGGGGAAAACTTACGTTTTAACAGGTCATGTAAATCTTTTTGACGGTTGTTACTTGAACATAAAATGTTTAATTATTTTTGCGTACATGGACAACTATGTTGTTAATGGAGAGAGCTTGATAATTGCAGATGTCGTTGGTGTCATAATTGGCGAGAGTGAACCAAGGAAGAACAATAATGGTGTTAGCCCTACAGCTGCGAAAATGGCAGTTGAATTGCAAGATTTGAGGTATGCATTGTCAAGTTTAGTAAATTGAGCTTTAAGAGAGGAATTTTCTTATTGAATTGTCGTCAATGTTGTCTTATTTGCAATGCTTAGGATGAAAAGAGTACGCATAAACATTTGGGGTCATTTAGTTGAATCATACAACAAAGAGGAGTTGTTTAGAGAGGAAGTTTACGTTGGTGTTTTTATGTCGCTCTTGGTGAAAGAATATGACGGTAACTTTTTAAATTGTATTGTCATGTGCGATTTAATTATGAATATAATTTATTTTGCCATTTTGATTTTGCATGTTAAAATAGGCGCTCTTTTTTTGTCGACTTCTAAATCAAGTAGAAAATACTTCAACCTTGAAATCCCTGAAGTTGCCGAATACAAAGAAAGGTAAGTATTTATGTTGAATTTATAGCACAAACACTTTTGAATCATTAAAGTCACAATGTCTGTATTTTAATGTTGGGCAAATTTTATATCTTCATTCATTATTTTTTGTTTTGGCATTTCCAAATTTTTGTCTGCGGTATGATTGCATTGTAGCATTTCCCCCCACATTTGATTGTATATAACTTTTTCATCACTACAGTAGAATCATTATAGACGTGAATATATTGGCGTTTAATTTTTTTTAAGCATTATTTTAAGCCTTCTGATAGATTTTTACATAATTAACCCAAAAGCAGGTTTGAGAGTGGCGGGAAGGCAGTGGAGCTGCTAATCTTGGTAAAGGAAAAATTGAAAATGAGGAAATGATTCAAGACCAGAATAATATTGCAAGAAGCTAATACCAAAAACCCAAAGGTGTGTGCGATTGCAAGTTTTGTAATTGAAACTTTATTTTCTGTTAAGTTACGAAATAGATATTTGATGTTGCAATGTTATACAATGATTTGTAAGTCCGCACTTTTTTTTGCTATGCCACGGTTAAGAATGTCCTTGAAAGAAATGGCTGGTTTTATGTTTCATGCAATGGATGCAAGAGAAAAGTTATTCCAAGTTGCTCATTTTTTAGATGCGAAAAATGCGACAAGACTGTCGAATATCCCGTGAATAGGTTTGTCATATGTTTTGCAACACTATTTTCCATAATAAGTCTATGTATCACAGAACTGTGACATTGTTTTCAATACAAATCACGCTACTGATGTTGCTAAATCTTTGACTTTCGCCTTGAAAACATTCTACGTTTGACCTTGCTTTCCTCGAAACATTGTGTTTGGTATCTTCGATTTTAGGTACAGGGTTGAGCTACAAGTAGAGGATGGCTTTGGTGAAACTGTTTTTGTTGCATTTGACCAAGTAATGGAAAAGATAATTGGCATTCCAGCGGGAGATGTTGGGCTCAGCAATGACAATGTTAGTGTTATAGTTTGTGGAAATTACAATAACTTCTATTTAAGCGACATTGAACCTATTATAAAAACTGACTTATCTTTTCCACATGGCAGGTGAAAGACGAGGAGGAAGATAATTCTTTGCCAAAAGCAATTAAGAACATTGTTGGGAAGTCATTTTTGTTCCTGATAAAAATAGACTCATTCAACATAAGGATGACAACTCAAAGCTTTACCGTCATAAAAGCACTGGATGAAGACAATAAAGATGAAGATGTCACAGTAAAGGTGTGTAGCCTTTACATATGATTTTGATTCGGCCTTAAAAAAAACATGTGTGCATAATTTGTTTAGCATGTATTAGAAACAGAGATTTGACATGGTGCTGTAGGCAAATGAAGCCCCAGAAGCCGAAGGAAATGAAGGGCCCCAAACTGCAGCAACGTCTAATTATCGAAATCCAACAACTGAAAATGACCACCGACAATCTACCGCAGAAAATGGTGGCTCAGCGACATATTCGAAAGAGCTAAAACGAAAGAGAAGGTTGATTGCTCTTTTCCTCAAATATTTCATATTACTAAATTGACAAAAACAAATTGATAACCATTTGTGGAAATTTGTAAACTGCAGTGATACAGGGTGTGATGGTGAAGGGGCTTGAAGGAAATTGGGACATAACTACTAGAATGCAAATTGCAATATTTACTTATGCTTCGGTTGTTGGAATATTTATTTTGTTATGTTTCGGTATTTCCCGTAAATCATTCAGTTTCTGTCATTTTGCTCCTCCCATAGTTAGAGAGAGAAGTCTGAACAATATTGTTGTATTGATTTCGCCAGTTTTCGTTTTTGTAATTTATCTGAATATTAGATATTGCTACATGTTGCTGCTGGAATGGCTTAATTGGCTGCAATGAATGTTGCTGATCTTTTTGTATTTGAAAGCAGCATTTCAAATTTGGCACAGGTAAGCTTAATTTACGTTTTATTCATGAATTAATTTGAGAAATATATATTGCGGAAGTATCAAATCTTTTTTATTTTTATTCTTCATCCCCCAATTTACCTAGATTTTATCATTTTTTTTTAATGTATGCAACGTCCAACAGCAATCATAATAAACGTAAGTTTAATTTCCCATTATATGGCAGCTTTTACTTGTGAAATGACTTTATAGCATTAACGCTTATCAACCAGTAATAAAGATCTATTGGCGACATGTTGCTGCTGGAATGGCTTGATTTGGTTGCAACGAATGCTGGTGAATTTTTGTAGCTAATAAATTTAGTTTCCTTCCATTAACAGTGCTCTACACGGACAATTGACAACAAAAGTTGTTCATCTGGTGAAGTTGCATGGGAAATCATAAAAACTATTTTGAAGTTGCACGACAAAATTGCTGCGACATGATATTAATTTTCAAATAGCTGGTGAAGCAAAACAGCTATAAAACCATCAATTAAAAAAAAACAGCTATAAAACCATGAGGCGCCTCGTATCCTTTTTCGAACAAAACACATGCAATTTTTATGCGAAAGCACCTATTCGCCATGAATCGCTTTGCTATTGTGTTTCCTATTTCCGTTTGCATCATTCTCTCACAGGCATCCTTCATAACTTCAGTACAAAAAAGCCAGACCACAGGAAATGTCCATTTCTTTCACTAGGATCAAGGATGTTCCAGACAACATTTTGGTCCATATATTTTGCAGTTGTCGACAATTGAGACGCTTTGTCGTTGTCACATAACATTCTTGCTTCACTAAAGTTGAGCAACCTCCATGTCAAACTCCCAACAATTGACGAAGCCGGCAGAGAATTTTTGACAAGGCTGCATGGAAAATGGAATTTTGAACGCCACATTGTTATCTGGCACTGATCTCTTTTTCAACTAGAGAAACAAGACGAGCGGCTGTAATTTGCTTAAACAATCACTTCCATCAAAAGGGAAACAAAGCAAACATAACTACGCCATCGCACTACTGTCGAAACACAAATTTAGAGGAGTATGCACTCTTCAATCGCTGCTTGGAAAAAAAGAGGACAAATGTATATTCTTGAAATGCAGAGATAACTTCAAAAGCATGTTAACTGAGGGGGCCAATGAGCACATCTCCCGCACTAAGCTATGCAAGTTAAGAGGTCCCCCCCATTGGCATCCAAAAACACCAGACACCATATTAGACGATAATGAAATGTTTGTCACTTGTCCTTTCTGTATGGTCGACATTGAAACGCACAAGTTGAAACATATGTTGCCATGATGTATTCAGAATAACAAGAATAACTTGCAAGAGTAATGCAATCCATCTTTCGTTAATTGGAATATATTAAGCCATTCACTGTTTTTTTCCGTGTCGTAGCTTTTATTCTGCAAAAGAATTATGATTGACGGAGCTACTCCCAATTCCTCTATTTCACTATTTCCTACTTGCTTGAACAATATTTCATACTTATAAAAAGAGATTGCCAGATTTAATAGATTATAAATTTTAACGAAACAAAAAACATTGACACTACTTAAAAAAACATATTAATTATAAAACATTTTTTAAAGAGGGTGTGAAAACTTAACGAAATTTGGGTTGAAAGTGAAATATTGTCATTTTCAATATGAAGGGTAATTTTAGCACTACTAGCAATTACGAGCCTGTTTAGTTAAGAAAATTTTCCGTTGTTTTCTAGAAAACTATAAAAAAGAAATAGAAAAATGAAAAAATTATTCATTAAAAACTAAATTCTCCATTGTTTCCTATTTTAAACAAATAGTTAAACATAACTCAACAACAGGACATGTATATATAAAAGTCATTTAACTTCACACGAGGATAGTTCTAAAGTAGTCCTCCACCTCTCAGTTCAAAAAAAAAATTGCTTCTCCACCTCATACAAATAAACCATAAGAAATAAAAATTAAAGTATTGTTACAGCCTAGCACATGTTGCCGTACTTTCAATGCAATTCATACGACGGTAATTGCAATTAAACATATCAAGAAGCATAACGTATTGAGCCATGGATCACCGCATTCAATAATCAGACCCTCAGAATTCAATAATGAGACCCCAAAATTAACCATGGCACACATCAATCCCCAAACATCAAATTTTTACAATACTCATAATTCCTCATGTGTGCCGTCAGAGATAAACCTAACGTTGGGTGCACCGCTTAGACAGGATTTGTCAAACAACATGAGCGACTCAACGACCACAACATCGCCATTTCAAGCAAGAAGAAAAAGGAGAGCCACCTTAGATTCAAACAAAATGACAAAAGCTGGGATTAGGCAAACAAATTCACAACGTTGTTTAGGTACAACACTCTTACGTAATTTATGTTATATGGGTTTTTTCCTTTTCATATAAATCAACTGAAGCTCTAAAGCAAAGCTATTGTGCAGGTTCTTCATCAAACACAACGAATACGACAGACACATTGTCGTTGTTAAGAACACCGGCTGAAGCAAGAAGACAAAGGAAGCTTATCCTAAACTCAAAGAAACTTGGAACAACCAGTGTCAACAAACAGAGCGAACAAAATGGAGTTTCATCAACTCAGAATATTAACTCCACAGGTGTGAATCCCCATCTCTTTCTCAGCAAACACCTCTTAGGATGCCCGTAAAGACCGAAAATTCAATTCATACACCCCTCCACGGTTATAAAAACCAATATTTGTTGTACCTTCCTATTCGAACCAGCACAAGAAATTTAACATACGGTAGCGCAACCACTAACCTGCACACCATAAAAAAAATTATATTTCTTAAATAGTGTTTTTGTAAATGGCAACTAATATCTTATGCAGGAACATATCTCAACAAAGTAAACCAGAAAAGGAAACACCCTGAAGATAAAGATCGTGACACTAGCGGCAGCCAACAAAAGAACACAAAGGAAAGACACAGACGCTCTATTCCTGCAGCTCTTGAAAGATCAACTGAACCTCAAACAAGTCAGTCAAGAAAATAAAACAGCAAATTCCACATAGAGCCATAACAATAGCTATTTTCTAAACAGAAGCTGTACCAGTTTGCTTCTTATAAAACATTCAAATTGCAGCTTATGCAGATATTGGAAAACCTCAACAATAATGCACGTTCTGCAGTGCAATCATGTGGCAAGAAGAACGAGTGAAAAAATGTACGTAACAACATTACATTCAATATGTGTTGCCAGCAGGGCAAGATAAAGCTGCCATTAATGAAGGAACCGCCTGACCCACTCAAAGAACTCCTAAATTGTAAAACAGGACAAAGAAGCTCAAAGTTCCGAGACAATATCAGAGCGTACAATTCAATTTTTGCCTTCACCTCAATGGGAGGCAAAGTAGACAAAACAGTCAATAAACGGGCGGGACCGCCAATTTTCAGAATAAATGGACAAAACCATCATTTAATTGGAAGCCTCCTCCCACCTCCTGGACATATGCCTAAATTTGCACAACATTATATTTACGACAGTGCCAATGAAGTTCAAAATCGAATGAGATCAATCAAGCATGGACAATTGCCAGATAACCTAGACGATGCAATAGTCAAAGAGCTCATTCAAATGTTTGACAAGGAAAATCCAATAGCCCAAGCATTCAGAATGGCAAGGGACAGATTCCCAGAAGATCAAATCAGAACACTAAAAATAAGGTTTCTAAGTGAAAGGAAGAATATGCAAAGGCAATACAATGCTCCAACTTCAGCTGAAGTGGCTGCATTAGTAGTGGGTGACTTCGGTGATAACACCATTCCTAGAAGAGATATCATCATAGAAGACAAAGTCAAAGGACTGCAGCGGATTTCTGAACTACACCCTTCTTATATGGCCATGCAATACCCATTGTTGTTTCCATATGGAGAAGATGGATATCATCTTGGAATCCCATACAACAACCAATGCAACAACACAAGAAAAAGATAGAATTTCACCATGCGCGAGTTTTATGCCTCTATGTTGCAAACCAGGAGGAACCAAGGGAAAACCTTAATCATGGGAGGTCGATTATTTAACCAATATATAGTAGATGCCTACACTGCAATAGAAGAAGGCAGATTGGCATAGGTAAGAAACAACCAACCAAATCTTAGAATTGAATACTACAACAACTTGCATGATGCAGTTGTTACAGGAGATAATCATGCATCTTCTATCGGGAAAAGAATTATACTGCCACCTTCTTTTACTTGAGGCCCAAGATACATGGTCCAAAATTACCAAGACGCAATGGCAATATGTCGCTGGGCGGGAAACCCTGATTTTTTTGTGACATTTACAGCAAATCCAAAATGGCCAGAGATACAACACATGTTGGACGAGGTTGACAGACAAACTGCGCATGTAGTGTCTAGAGTATTCAAACTAAAGCTCGACCAGTTCATACAGTTCATAAAGAAAAGAAGCATATTCAGGAATATTCATGCAGGTGAAGCATCTTCAACTACAACTTGGCTCACACCTTAATGAAAGTACTACTAAACCAGTTGACATAACCATGGCATTGACGCATATAAAGTTGACTTTTGGAAATGTATATTAAAATTGACAGGGTAACAATTCCACTTCCCCTCATAATTCTGACATAACAATTCTATTCCTCTTTTTTGCAGAGATCTACACAATCGAATTTAAAAAACGAGGGCTGCCGCACGGCCACATCGTATTTTGGCTGGCCGCAGAAAATAAAAATCCAACTCCACCTGAGATCGATAGAATCATATCAGCAGAAATTCCCGACAAACAAAGTGACCCACTTGGTTACAATGTTGTCACAGAATATATGATGCATGGACCATGTGGAGAAGCAAACAAAAACTCACCGTGCATGGTGGATGGGGTTTGCACTAAAAATTTCCCCAATTCATTTCAAAACGAAACGACAATCGACCCAAATGGAATTGTCCTTTACAGAAGGAGAGAGGACAATAGGTGTGTGCAAAAGGCAACAACACACTAGACAATAGGTTTGTCGTCCCGTACAATAGAGAGCTATTGCTAAGATTCGAAGCACACATCAATGTCCAATGGTGCAACAAAGACAACGCAATCAAATATCTTTTCAAATACATCAACAAAGGACCTGACAGAGCAACAGTGATAATTGAAGACAATATTTGCTACAATGAAACAACAAAGAAAGAAGAAGTCAAAGAAGTAAGCGAAATTGAGTCATATCTGGACTGTCGATATGTGTCAGCATGAGAAGCTGCCTGGAGAATTTTTGAATTTGACATCCATCACAAAATTCCAGCAGTTCAGCGATTAACATTCCACCTTCCTAATCAACAACCAGTCACATTTACAGATTTTGAAAAAATATCTGAAATTTTAAGCAGAGAAGACAGCAACAGCTCCATGTTATTGAGGTGGATGACAAAAAATGAAGAGGACGAGGACGCCCGAAAACTATTCCATTCTGAATTCCCCTCCAAGTATGTTTGGCAAAATAACCAGAAAAAATGGACCAAAAGAAAAAGCGGCAGATGTATTGGAAGAATAGTGTATGTTCACCCAACATCAGGTTTGCAATTAAAATTTATTTAAATATTTTTGCACCAAAATGAAAACATCTAAAACCACTCCACACAAATAGGATTTACACAAAATGCTCATAACCTTATCGTGTCTATGTGAACAGGAGAAAGATACTACTTACGACTTCTGTTGAATGTAAAAGGGTCAAAAAACTTTGAAGAAATTAGGACTTTGGATGGTGTAACCTATGGAACATTCAAGCAAACATGGTATTTCTCTTTATCCACTCTCACAATCTGACCCTTCTTCACTGTCCCCAACAAAAATAAGAAAAAGAAAGAATTGAATCAAAAGAAACGTACTTTATAACTTCCAAACCAGTTCATTTTATATTTGCAGAGAGAAGTAGGTACTTGAATAAACAGGCTTCTTGGGCTTGGGAGGAGTGGTGGAAGGTTTTGCATTGGAGATGGATGATGATGATGATGATGAAGTTTCTTCAGTCTTAATGTTTGAAACATTATCTTTTTCTGCTCTAATGGGTACTACCAAATGAATGCTCTGTTGGTTTCTTCTAACAAATGATGTAGGAAATGGAGAGAGGCTTGATATTGATGATGATAAGAAGTGGCATTTAGATGACAGAGTTGCACAGAAAGAAGCCATTGCTGATATCACCACAACAAAGCGAAGGAAAGAGAGGGAAGGTTTTTGGTGGTTTACTGAGTTTCCATTTTCGTAGAATCAGTTTGTCGGAAGAGTGAAGATAAGAGATGATCCATTTTTCATGGCTAGATTTTGATGAATAGCAACCAAAGGTAAAAACGACAAGACGTTCTCCTACGTATCGCTGCGCTCTTAATTTAAGGTTCCATTTTGTTTTTGGTTTCGGTTGGTTCAGCCCAGTTCATGACTATTTAGTCCGACGAGATTACAAAACTGTCCTTAGGAGTGATCAAAATTTTTAAAGTATTTAATGAATAAAAAAGTACTATTTGTAATTACAATATCCTTAAGAAGTCGTTTTAAAAAAATTAATAGTTGTTATTATTTTTTTCGCAATATTTATAGGCAGTAACCGTTTTTTTACTAGAATTAAGAAACAATAATTTTAACATTTAAATTTATTTAATTTCATAAATTTTTTTATTTATCTTGCCTGGATAAATATATTAATAATTAATAAATTAATTAAAAAATTAAACAAAATAATCTCATAATTTTATTAATAATAAATATAATAAAAAAATGTGTCTAATGAGACTGTGAAAATGAAAAGTGTGCCTAATACGTTGAACCAAAACACGAAAGATAGCAGTCCTCATCCAAAATCGGCTTGCTCCACAGGGCAGAGAGTCAGAAACAATTTAATAGCTCTCACGTCTCTCATTCTCTCTCTTAGTTGCCGTCTGTTCAAAACCCGGCAACATCAACAGTAGCTCAGTAGAGACACTATCTTCTCGCTTTCGATTCTAACTTCGTTGACTGACCCAAAACAGGTTTCTTCCAATTGTAGGTTGTTGGGCTATTGGATCCCTTCATATGGGGAGAAAACCCAATTTTCAAGAGGTTCATTTTGTGATAAATCTATTGGGGTTTATAAGTCATATTTCAGCAGCCACATGGGGAGAGAGAGTCTCATTTGTGTAGCCACAAAAAAAAAAACACTTGAGAAAATATTTTGCTCTAAGTGTCCAACTAGTTTAGCCTATTCCAGTCCACTTTTGAAGCTTGTTTGTAGTCTGATTGTCGTGATTTTTGGAGGGCTTCTTTATCTCTGTGTGTTCTTGAAAGTGAACGGTGAAGATTGAATTTTGACTGTTGGTTTGTGAGTTATTGGGTCAAGAACAGAAACTATCTAGGTTTGGTTTCAGTAGTGACGAGTCTGATTATTCTCTTCGTTTGGAAGAGTTTATGCAGTCCGATTGAGCTGATTTTTGATCAGTAAGGAAATGATATTTGGAAGTTTATTCTAATAAGAGGGGATTGGCTTTTGTGGTCGGAAAAGTCGTCTTTGGTTGGAAGAATCGAAGCTTTTGTTTGTTCTCTTTACCCTTAACTTGTTAATATTGTTTATTGGTGTTGTGACTGTGTTTATTGATGCTTGTAACACTTGTTGGTGCGTGTAGCTGCTGTAAATATTGTTGAATTATAGTGGAGTCTTTTATTAAACCGAAGAGAGGTCCCGTGGTTTTTATCCTTCGATTTGAAAGAGTTTTTTACACTAAAAATTATCATATTTTTTTATGTGATTGATGTAATTATTTGTATTTGTTTTAGACTGTCTATATTTATTCCTTTTATTTAGTCAAGTGGAAAATAATTTTTTGAAATTTCCGCTTCTGTTATCCAGCTCTTTCCCCAACATAGTTGTCCAAAGAACTACTCGGCCAGAATCGACTCTGGATTCGTAACGGCTATATGTTGGCTTAAGTACCAGTCGCCCTTCTCCACACGAAACATAATAGGAAGCTTTAATTGTTTTTGTATTTTTTAGTTCGAAAATATTATGATCGTGGTTTTTATTTTTTATTTTTTTGTTTGGTTCGATTATCTGAACCGTTGTTGGGACAACCCCGAGCTGCTTCGCTATGAATCATCATCTCTCACTCCGCCCTTGGCCCTCTCCTCCTTATCTCCTGCCTCTTCACTCTTCTCCTTCTACCGCTAGGTTTACACCAGTTCGAAATCTTGACACTTCTACTTGATTATGACTTGAATGTTACTCCATCTCTATACTTACTTTAATCTGTGTTATGTATATGTTTTTTGTTTGTTTTACAGGCAAAATTTTACTGAAAATGTTGCAATGGAGGCCCAAAAGTTGAATTTCTCCATCAGAACCAGACAAGGGACATGGGTTCCCATTCTCAAAGACTGCTCCTTTTCGGTTCCTTCCGGGCAGCTTTGGATGCTTCTTGGTCCCAATGGTTGTGGTAAATCGACACTTTTAAAGGTAGCTTTCAGAAATTTCACAACTTTATGTACATTTGTGATCTTTTGCTTTTATATCTTTACTTGCTATGGTGTT
Organism: Flueggea neowawraea; assembly: GCA_948243855.1. Taxonomy (NCBI): domain Eukaryota; kingdom Viridiplantae; phylum Streptophyta; class Magnoliopsida; order Malpighiales; family Phyllanthaceae; genus Flueggea; species Flueggea neowawraea. The sequence continues at coordinate 423 of CAODLS013457389.1, read as the reverse complement.
TCCTTTGCTGGGTTTCTGTGTTTTAATTGAATAATATTGTTAAGTTGCAAGTTACGATCTTTTAAATGTTTTTTTTCCCTTTTCTTTTTTACGGTTTTCTGGACTAGATAGATTCTTGCTGGTCTTTCAAAACCTACCAATGGAAACTTGTATGTCCGAAGACCTAAGAGCTTTGTGTTCCAGAATCCGGACTATCAGGTTGGTTTTCCATCTCCTTGTAAATGTTTATATAATGCATTGTTTTTAAATTGTGGAATTCTGTTCATGGCAATGCTAAGAGGATAGGGGTGCTTAGCATGAAAAGTGCTTATCTTAAATCTCATGGCAGTTTTTTCGTTGTTATTTTTTTGTTTGCGCACTATTGTCTTCTACTTAACTGGGAAGATTGAATTACTGTTAGTCTACTGTTTGTTAAAACTAATT
>CAODLS013457131.1:0-17559 GCA_948243855.1 Flueggea neowawraea | reverse complement strand
CAAATACTACTTGCAACTCAAGTAATTGAGATTGGAGTTGATGTTCCTGATGCATCTATGATGGTTGTCATGAATGCTGAGAGATTTGGAATTGCTCAACTACACCAACTTAGGGGACGAGTTGGACGTGGAACAAAGAAGTCCAAATGTGTGTTACTAGCATCATCTGCTGGCAGCCTCAACCGCCTAAAGGTGTTGGAGAAGTCATCAGATGCTTTTTACTTGGCCAATATGGACCTTCTTCTGCGTGGACCTGGTGATTTGCTTGGGAAAAAGCAATCAGGACACCTTCCAGACTTTCCTATTGCCAGGTTGGAGGTTGATGGGAATATTTTACAAGACTCGCATGCTGTTGCACTGGTAAATAATCTTCCCTGAAATTTAGTTTTATTTGCAAGTTTTTTCTCTGAATTTGTTGCCTTTTATTGACAATATTATCATATTTTCTTGTTGCTACTTGCTGCTGACCATCTATCAGATTTTGGATATATCTAGTATAACATCCAAGCGTCAAATCTTCTTTGATACAATTTTGAATGGAAAGTGGAAACCCCTGTGATCACATTACAGAACATTTAATATTATTAAAGGGGCATGCGTAGTTTCGTTATGGCTTTAATTTCTCTCTTGCAAACACATGGTCTGTTAAAAGCGCTTCATGCTTTTTTTCCCTCCACACTATAGATATTATATCCTGAATATATACGCTAGTATTAATTCCATTAGAAATTTTTATTTGAACCAAATTCATCAATTGTGAGTCTTTCCCATTTTATGCTTTACTTCCCGCAAATGATAGTCCATGATTGTGCTGTGCGCATGTGCTTCCAGTTCCAGCGCAGGCTTCGATCTCTGAGAAACCCTATTTCCAATTATTTTTTCAGAAAATAAGGAAGTTACAATAGGTGTTTATTGGTTAGAGATCTCTCTTAAAAGACATGGTTTTTTAACAGGGCAGAGTAGCTCAAGTTTTCAATGATGTTACAAGTCTTCCAATCTCGTGTGATCTGCCAATGAAATTTGAAATAATTGAAAACAGTAGTGCTTTTTTTTGATGCAGTAATAAATAGTTCAAATTATCTTCTTCATAAAGTTTTGTTGGTTATTGTTCAATCATATGTATAAGTGTCTGATTTACTTGCATTGCTCTCATACTTCGGCCTTTCTTTACCGCTGCTGTGATACTTCAATTAGATTCCTAACGTTGAGGCTTGGTCTGGAAACTTGAGTACCAGCAAAAATATTAATATTCTATATTGTTCATATCCCGGTTCTCTTGCATTCATATAAGAGAAATATGGTGTCTCTATCTGCAGAAAATTCTGGGCATTTCTCATGATTTGGAAAAATTTCCAGCACTCAAAGCTGAGCTTAGCATGCGACAACCTCTGTGCATTCTTGGTGATTGAGATACAACGGTGAGTAAACTTCACTTCCTTGTTGTACGCTTGTAGATGATGGTTTTTGCTCGTAGGAAATACGGTCTTTATTATCCGTGACAGTATCAAACATTGTACAATTACTCGGTTTTAGGTGGAGATATCTGTGATCTGCTTTGCCCTATTGAATTTATGTTCTTTTGTTCACCATGTAAAAAATGTTGCAGTCCTATCTGCACTTCTGCGAACTGTTTTTATTTTAGCTTAGTTCTGAAGGTCGAATGGGTTGGCATGACAGTCCTCTTCTAGATATGTAAGTTTTCTCAATGGCCCTTTTTTTTGTTATAGCTCATGTTTTTGTTCATACTAATTGTTCTGAAAGAAAAGCTAGGAAGCTTTAAAGAATTGGGTGTGTTTATTTTTGGTAAATTTGTTGAGAGTTGTATATCTGATTACTCTTTGCCATTTAATTTTTGTTAGCAGTGGGATTCTTGCTACTTCTCTTTCTTTTTTTGCTACGAGGCACCTAGACTCGGCTCTTTTCTGTTCAGTGTCTTCGAAAAAATGCATTATATATGTAATCTTGAAACTGTCTAACTTCATTCTAAAAAATACTTTGTAAAAAAGATTGTTGTTGCATATTTATTAACAAGTCAAATGTGGGATTCTTGACAACTAAAAAATAAGACTGAAGCTCGCAAGAAGGCAGCAGGGATCATGGATACCTTCGATGGCAGAGCTAGGTGGGGGGTTTGCCGGCTGTCCGCTAACTTTTAGGGTATTTTCGTCGACTCCACCTGTTCTGTTTCATCTCCTCATCTTTATTCTAAGGTCGATCTTACTTTCACAAAATTCTGGTTCTGCCATTGGATACCTTTATAGGTGATTGAGATTGGGGCTGTGTCTGGAGTTTGGATTAAACTCAAATTGTGCTGGTGTGTGTGTGTGTTTTTTGTTTTGATAAGTCATTTTATTTGTTGTCATTAGTACCGGAGTGGACTCCAATGAGATATATATCCGTTGGTGCTGCTGTGGTTTGTTGATCAGACCAGTCGAAAACCATGCTTGTTTGTTCGGACCAAAAATCTGTCTTATCTATCCCTTGGGTATCTTTACCAGGAAAAAAAGTGGCAACACAACACTGAAATCAGAAGCAAATTTTTGATTTGACATAGTGGATCACAACGAAATTACGATGAATATTAGTAGATATAACATTCAAGACAATCATGTGAATTATTTTTTTGTTCCTCGAGGATATATTGTGATTATGATTATTATTATTATTATTATTATTATTATTATTATAAACGACAATGTCAATCATAGGAAATGAGAGTTGCAGGTCACCCCATCTCTTCCTCTTTTTGCAGGTCACTCACAATCTCTTTCTCCTCTAACCCTTCTCTCTGCATGGTCCTCCTCCTCCTCCTCCTCATCCCCTTCATCGGATCTCGTCCTCGGTCCGACAAAACAAACAGGTGGCTTTCTTCCTCCTCGAGTTTTTCTCACTCTCTTGGTCTTCGTCGATTTTTGTTTGGCACGACGGAGAGAAGAAGCTTCTGCGATCTGCTTGGCGTGACAGAGAGAAGAAGATTCTGCGATCTAGATATTCGCTCTTGTGACAATAAAGTAATGTTTCCATGACAATAAAGTAAATCAAAATATTTGCAGGCTAGGAGAAGACAAAAACAAGCCCACCACCGTCGCAGTTCATGAAATCTTAAAGGGTAGGTAGAAATAAGCATTGTTTAGTTGGATATTTCTAATACCTGGAAGCCCCATACTGAGTTTCACATCCTGTAAAGTTGTTTTCTCACTATATTGATTGCTCACATGATGTATGATAAATCAAAATTTTAATGGTGTAGGCTTGTTTGATTTGAATTTCTTTTACTATATGACCATTTGTACTAACCATTGTTTGTGGCAGAGTCCATATGATAAATCACATGACTTCGTTTTGGGAAGAGTCCATGGAGAGATGAGCATGGTGGAGAAGGAGAGTGAAGAACAGGGGAGAGCAATGGACTGAAAATCAAATTTGGGGAGTTAATGAATGCATATCAGTTCCCGAGAGCCAAATGTGTTCTTACACATGAGAGCCAAACCCGAAACCATGTGTCTTAGTTGAGCAAATTTTAGATCATAAAGAAAAACATAACTAAAAAACGACGTGTGTTTAGTACTCGATTATTACTAATGTTGTATTCTTTTATTTGAGTATTTTTAGTAAATGTACTCGCGTTGTACTCATTTATACTCTTGTCGTACTCACTTCCAATTCCTAATATTTATGTTTTATTCTCAATTTTTCATTTTATACTCCATTTGTACTCTTGTCATACTCACTTCCAATTCCTAATATTTATGTTTTATTCTCAGTTTTTCATTTTTTTACTCCATATGTACTCTTGTTGTACTCGATTTTTGTAGAGATTTTGTTGGTGTAACTAATAAGTGTTAAATAACTTGATTCATTTGGTCTCATTTTATTATTGTACTCGGTTTTGTACTCGTGTTGTTCTCCCATTGTACTCAGTTTTTACTTGAGTTATACTCCATACGTACTCAGCTTTTTATTTTGTGTTTAGTCTCTATTTGTTCTCATTTTTTTGTTGTTTGTACTCTAACTGTACTCAATTAATTAATGCACCGAAACAAGCTTAAAATTAATTCCATTTCAACTTCAATACCTGCGTTTGTGTCTTGTTTATAGTTGGTGCAGCTGGAAGATGTTGCTTTATAGTTGAAATCAATCAACAAACGAATTTAAAAACTCTGAAAGATGTAGAATCATTAAGTTCATGTCCTTTCTCTTCTAAACTATTCAAAGGAAAACAAAAAAATGAGTCTCCAATCTCAATTTTGAACATATTTTACCTGCTCAGTTATTTCTTTCAAGGATGAACCATGTTCCAACTGAGTGATTTATTCTCAGTTTTTCATTATGTACTCTATTTGTACTCTTGTTGTACTCACTTTTTTTGTAGAGATTTTGTTGGTGTAACTAATAAGTGTTAAATAACTTGATTTATTTGGTCTCATTTTATTATTGTAGTCGTGTTGTACTTCACATGTACTCGGTTAAACTAGTCAAAAGAGTTTCAGTTTTATTGTTATACTAATTATACTCGTGTTGTTCTCTACATGTACTCGGTTATACTAGCCAAAAGAACTTCCATTAACACTATCTGTACTAGGATTGTACTCCATATGTACTCGCTCTTTGATGGTCAACAGAACCTTCATAATATTACTTTGTACTCTAGTTGTACTCTACATGTACTCTAGTTGTACTATGTCTTTGAGTTGTACTCTGGTTGTACTCTTTCTCATTGGCTTAAATGATTTGGTCAAAACGCGGTCAACAGTTTGATTGCATGGTCAACACTCGGTCAAAATGTTGTATTTGTGAAATGATCTTTATTTTCTTGCCTATTTTTGCACATCATTTTCAAATGTTGTTGTATTTGTGAAATGTACCTATTTTTGCACATCACCTATTAGAATTGAACCAATCAAGAATAAATGTCTCATTATTAAAATTAAAAATGTATAAGAACGTGAAATTAAATGTCATTAATTTTTTCTTATAATGTTATTCTAGTTCAAGCCAAAGTATGATTATTGGCACGTTGGTCTTTCTTTTACGACTTTGATTTCATTAATTAAATCATTCTGAATTTGTGTTGTGATACAGTGGCTTTTGACTCATCCCAAGTTCATCGAAAATTCACTTTACATAACCGGTGATTCTTACCCCGGTAAAATAGTTCCATTGGTCGTTCAAAATATCACCATCGGTAATTTCCTTTCAGATTTTCCATTATAGTCTTATTATTTCCTCTAATAAAACAATAAACTCTTAAAATTGGTCCAAATCAATTTTTTATCATTAATTGTTTATTTATATACTCCAACTTAAGAAACAATAATATACATAAAATTTGTGCCTTATTTTGACTTTCTTTTTTGCTTGTCTTTTGTTTGTAGGTAATGAAGCAGGAAATGATCCACCATTGAATTTAAAAGTACAAATGTAGCTTTTATTAGATGAACTTTTTTCTAAGCAAACATATTATTTTGAACCATTAATTATTTATCATCGCTTAATTTATATGTGTTGTACTTCAATTAGGGATATACGTTAGGCAATCGAGTGACGGATGTAATTAGAGATGGAAATTCAAGAATTGAGTTTGCTTATCGTAAAGGACTCATATCGGACAAACTCTATGAGGTCAGTTGATTATATTCACTGTTAAATATCTTTTTTTTAAGAGAATTAAATTACTTAACTGTTTTAGTAGTATAATTTTTATTAAACTAATAAGATATTTTAGTGTAACTATTTGCTAGTTTATTCTTGACTACAGTAATATCTCTCTTGATTTACTGATATATAATTCATATATGTCTTTCATATGGCAGTATGAAACTATGCAGTTGATTATAGTTTTTATACTTTCTTATAGTGTAATCAGAATCGGATCGGTCATAGGCCCGGTTTATTGGTTCATTGGTCGAACCATAAATTTAAAAAAATATATATAAATTATACGAATATTAAATATTAAGCAAATAAGACCTTCAATTCATAAAAATATAACATAAATTGTCTGTTTAATTTCAAATCATAAGATAATTAAGCAAAAAACAATAAATAAACACGTCCTCTAGTAGAATTGCTCTTTGGAGGAGATGAATTATCCGTTGATGTTGAGTTTGGAGTAGAACCCGTTGAAGGTGCTGAAGATGACATTTTGGAAAATCTAAAATAATCATAATATAATAAAACCAACAAATTAGATGCCTGTTTTTATCTCAACATTAACTAAATATACAAATTACATAGTAATTAAGCAAACTACTACATATGTTTCTACTGAATCTGTTAATTATAAGAATTACAACCAAAGAACCCAATCTGTGCACTGTGAACTTTTAATATACGGCACTAATTAATCAAACTACTTGCAAATGCTCTCTCTTATTTCTTATACAGCAGTAATGATTAAAAGCAATATGTCTCTAATTTCCGTAAGCTCAAATGATTATTATTACGATTATGAAGGTTTATTAATTAAGCTAAAGAAGAAATGGTAAACTTTTTTTCCCTTAAATTATAACATGTTTGACATAGATGGAATATGCCATGCTACTTCTCCGTATTCATATTACTTAGTTGCATTAAATCTTATCTTCTTTTATGTGATAATTGGCATCCAATATCTTAGTTAATTGATTCTTTTAGCTTTTCTTTCCAGTGTTTAAGACAACACTGCAAGGGCCAATATGTTGATGTAGATCCAACTAACGTAGCATGCATAAATGACCTCCAATTGTATGAGGAGGTGAGAACTTATTTATACTGATTGAATTTTTTAAAATTAAAATGATCTAGTAGCCAATTAATTAAGTTCTTCAAAAGGCTAAAAAACAACAACAAACAAAATATGTATTAAGGGTTTATTTGGGATGACTTAGAAGTCCAAGGTTTGCTTGTCATGCATGATTTAGAAGTTCAAGGTTTTGTTGACATGATTTAGAAGCCTATTCATTTGTTTTATGCATTGCATAATTGGCTTTAGAAATTGAATTCTCCATCACTTATTATCGGAAATAACTCTAAAACCAATGAGTTACAAATAAATCGGCAGAAGTATATGAATTTAAAAAGGGACAACAAAGTCTAAGGACCTATAGGATTTTCAATTAGAATTCATGGACTTAAACATGATTTCTGCCTTCAGTTTTAATATCTTTTTAAGTTTTGGAAAAGTAAATTGCTATAACTCATCTAACTTAATAATTAAATTAAAATATCACAAAATCATTTGTTAAAATCAATTATTTTGTGTTAATTACACTTCTATAAATTATTGGAATGAGACTAATTAAATATTTTATATTAGTGCATTGTAAAAATATATATAGCGCAAATCTTGGAACCAAATTGCGGTGATTGGCCTCCTGGAAAACAGTTGAAACCACAGTGGAATCAAAGTATTGTTGTGGAAGATCGCACTGATATTCTTACCTCAAACACCGCACTTCCTAGGCAATGGTGTCGGGTAAGCTCATCGTCTCTACTCTAAATAATTATCTCACTTATATTAATTAATATGGAATTATTCTTGTAAATAATGGCTAGCCAAAACTAGTAACTTACCTAATAAAATCAAATATCTATAAAAAACAATAAATTGAAGATTATTTTTTATCCTACTATTATTTCATTTTATTTAGTTATGATTTTATTATAACACATTATTAGCATAGTTTGGAAGTGTCAGAGTAGTTTATCTTGGTAATTAAATTAATTAAGGGTTACATTAATGTTGTGGTTTGTTTTCCCTTCACACTTATCCTACAGCACTGTTATTTATGCACTCTAAATTAATTTCAACATCTAAACAAAATCATGGATTATAATATATAGAACATTTATTAGGTTTTAGTTAATCTAAAATTGTGGAAAATAGAACAAAAATGAAATAATGCTACACAAATAATTGTTATATTATAGAATTCATGTTGAACAACGCTCTCTGCGGAAAAAGAAAACATTAGTTATCGAAGTTGCTTCTTATTTTTGCAGGATGATAACTATGCATGGTCTGAGATTTTGCTAAAAAATAAAACTGTGCAAAAAGCTCTTGGAGTCAGGGAGGTAATTAGTTTGATTATTTATATATTTATTTATTGGTTTATTAATTGGATATTTATTTTTAGTATATGAAAATGAAACAGGGTACTGTTCTAAAGTCGAAAAGATGTGCTACACTCTCATCTTACATATATAATCTTCCAAGTAGTGTTGAGATTCATCGACACCTCATTAAGAGAGGCTATAAAGTTTTGATTTATAGGTATGTTATGTTAAATGCTTTATTTTACAGTAAATTATTTTTATTTTTTGCATACTTAGAGATTAATAAACATCATTGGTTTCTTGCTTGTAAATAATTAGTTTGATTCACTTCAATATTTTTACTAAATATTATTACTTTGATGTATCAAAACTTAATATTATAATCCAACATGCTTATAAAATAAATTTCCTTTTCTTAAACTTTCTACTAAAAAATTGTTTGTATTATTATTTTTTTATCCACAGTGGTTAACACGATATGCTTATTCCATATGTGGCTACCTTAACATGGATTGAGTCTCTAAATTTGTCAATTGCCTATTACTGGGCACCATGGTTCTTTGAAGGCCAAGTTGCAGGGTTAGTTCTCATTTGAATTTGGAGAACTTTCAAATTTAACATTATATATATATTGCTTGTAACTTCCAGTTACAAAAGACAGTGTTCGACGCTGACAAATGCTATATGCTAATGAGCAGATATACATTGCAATATCGGAAATCGCCAACAAATTATCAACTAACATCGGCAACTGTTAAAGTAAGGAGGTTTATCAATGTCCAATTTTTGTTTCGTAAAGAAATACATAAAATGCAAACTAATAGTATTAATTTTTTGTTGATAGGGAGCAGGCCACACAGCTCCAGAGTTTAAGCCAAGACAATGTTTTGATATGATCAATAGATGGTTGTCTCATTATCTTCTTTAAGTTGTATGTTGATACTTAAATTTCACCAAAAGCAGCTGCATCACTTCAAGATATCCAATAATGGCAAATCATGGCTGCTTTTTTTCTCTTTTTCTAATAAGTATTCATCAATGATCTATTTAAGTTAAAGATATTTAATGAAAGTAATGAACAATACGATTTTGCAACGATTATGTTCAAATTTTTGCACAAATTTAATTATTTTTTCCTTGCTGCATTATATGGTTGTGAAATTCTTTAGGCTCAAATTTTTTTCCTTTTTTTTGTGATAAATATGCAGCCTAATTGTTAACAACCCGCTTTAATTCGAAATCATTGATTATTACCTTTTAAACGTTCCAGTTGCTTTCAAAATGTCATGGTCGGTTTTAGTTATTGTTAAGATGATGATTATCAACTTGTTAAAAAAAATGATGATTATTATTGTTGTTCAATTGCCAAAATCGTTGTAGCTAACGCAATTGCCGTCGCTAATTTAATTAGCAATTGCATTCGTTGGCCATCACTAACGACGGGTTTTTAGATCAACCGCAATTGTCGGGTGCCATTTCGGCTCCATTTAGCGACGCCTCGCTCAGTCCTCGCTTGCGTGTCGCTATTTTCGCCAGCTGCAATAGAGATAGTTTGCTGTCGCCAAAAGTCTTTCTTGAAGCTTTGATGAGATTATATAAGAGCGAATGTGATATAATCATATGGAAAGGGAAAGAATTGTTGATCACATCAACTTATGAGCATTAGCATGAAATTCAAATTTGTGAACAGACCGCGCAATCTCGTTGTGTTATGTTACAAAAAATTTCAGAACTACTACCTCACATAAGAATTGAAAATGGAAAAGAAATGACAGAAAGAAGCTAATTAGTAATTTCTGGTAAAAAAAAAACCTCATTCATTGATTTATCAGCTAAAAGCAGTTCTAAAGAAAAATGTTCTCGTAGGATCCTGAATTATGCTAAAAGAGAATCGGCCATAAAAGAAAAATTAAATAAAAAATGGTTTTATTAGTTAATCAGTTTGGTATCTTGTCTGACAATGTTTATGTTGGAAAAATGGTATGTCCATGATGGGTGAATCGAACCCGGCCGATCAAGGTGTGAACCGAGACAGTAAATCGAGATCAATTCGCTGGTTTGAATGAGATGGACTTTTAAGACCCATTAGGCACATAAGGCCCATGATGAGCCCAATGGGCAAGGCCTATTTGGTTGCTGAATAGGAAGAAGGAAGAAGAAAAAAGAGAGAGGAAAAAGAGAGAAGAAAGGGAGGAGAAAAAGAAAAGAAAAAAAAAGGAGGGAGAACCTCCTTCATCCTTCCCTCTATCTTCCTTTCTCCATCTCTATCCACCATGCTTTAGTAGCATGAAAAGTAGATCCGCGAGATATCTACACTGCGAAAGAGACGAGCTCTCCCGTCGGTTACAACCCGATCGTGATTTGCTCTCGAGACCAACATCAAAACTAGGTCCTACAGGTGTTGTTTGCTGCTGTGCTTCCCCTAGAATCGAGGTTGGTAAATCTAACTTATTTACTATACTATTTATTAGTTAAACCAACACCCAGTTTCTTCAATTTACAATGCAGGGTTTCCTATCAACACACATTCCTATAATTTTGTTGTAGGTCTAAGTTCTTTTATGAAATGCAGTTTTCCGGTAACATCTTCCATATTACACTTTCTTTTGGTGATTTTGCAAAGTAGTTGACTCCAATCTCAAGTGCCACAAGTAAATTGTTGAAATTGCCTTTCATAATGATGAGAATATGCCCACATTTCATGCCATGTTAAATTATGCCTTTTAAGTTGCTAAGATGTAGGAAGTAGTGACAATGATTGTGTCTACATGATAAAGTGACTATGTTCTATTTTGTTTACATGTTTTTAGAAAATGACCATGATCATCCTACTTGTTAGGCTTAGTAGGCATGTTTTTCTAAATTTTATGTCAAGACTTCATGTATATAAACATATCTTTATTAATGAATATTATGCCATTTTTATATCTCCACATTATACACCAACAAAATGGTATCAGAGCTCTCTTGTTCTTGAGGGACCAAAGAGTATAATTTATACTCATCATCTTGAAGAAAAAGAGAAAAAAAAAACACAAAGCCTTTTTTTTCTCCATGCAAAGATTAGTTTTCCTCTTTAATTAGAGTGAAACTATATCTATAACCATGCCCATAACCATATCCATAACCATAACCATGGCTATAACCATAAATACAATGACCATGCCATGATAACACCAGAAGTCGAGAACGACGATTATGCCAACAACATAAAGTTGAGAACGACGATCATGCCAACAACAGAAAGTCAGAAACAACGACCATGCCAACAACAGGAAGTTGGAAATGACGACCATAACAACAATACGAAGTCGGCAACGACAACGATGACAATAGTTCATCACCATCAAAGGCAAGGAGGAGTGTTGAAATTGTTTTTCATAGTGATGAGAATATGCCCACATTTTATGCCATGTTGAATTATGCCTTTTAAGTTGCTAAGATGTAAGAAATAGTGGCAATGATTGTGTCTACATGATAAAGTGACCATGTTCTATTTTGTTTACATGTTTTTAGAAGTGACCATGATCATCCCACTTGTTAAGCTTAGTGGGCATATTTTTTAAAATTTTATGTCAAGACTTCATGTATATAAACCTATCTTTATTAATGAATGTTATGCCACTTTTATATCCCCACATCATACACCAACATAAATAACTTGGCAGATCAGCTGTTTTTCTTTTCAGGTTCTCATAGTTCTCAGAGTCTGCTTCTGATTCTTTAACGTGCAGGGTTCCCTTTCATACTTCTTTTAGATTAAAACCAATATTTTTTTGACAAATACAATTTACTCAAAATTAACATATTAAGTATTAGATTAATACCAACCCTTTTTTTTATCTTGCTAAATATGGTTTTACAGTGTGTGTAATAGTTAGATGGGTGCACATGTGGAGTTTCACTCACTACGAAAATTCTTATCTTATAATAATATGGTATTATTGTGTATAAATCTTCATACCAACTTTTATAATCTAATGCTGCACACCAATGCAGAACCAAGTTGGAAGAAACATTTCTTTAATGAATAAAGGGATAAGGTGGCAATTTTGTATGACTTTAGCCATAATGAAAGAGGATTAAAAAAAGATAAAAGTAATAGCATGCCATGATTGTGATTAGTTGTCTATGTCGCCATTTTCTTGAAATTGATTTGTCTGTTCCCATCTAGTGAACCTGCTGATTTAAGCTAACACTATGCTGAAGGAATAACAAGAAAACATAAAGTAACAGCATTAAAGAAGAGAAGATTACAAATTTATACAAAAAAAGAAAATTTAGCTAAAAACAATCTCGCTTTGTGATTCTACAAATCAAGAAACAAGTTTAATTATGCAAGATTAAAGAAACATCGTGTTGTTGAACAGATACACGATCTTCAAGGAACAGATACACGATCTTCAAGTCAATCTTCAAGATTTACACCTTAAAATGCTCCACTGGTTTACTGTTATGTTGCAGGTCTAAGCACCGCAATATGCATCTTTTATTGAATGTAGTTTTCTGGTAACATCTCTCATATTTATTCTCTCTTTCGGTGATTCTGCAGAACATCTGACTCCAATTTCAAGTACAGAAAGTAAACAACTTGGAAAATCAGCTCTTTTCTTGCTCAGGTTCTTATAGTTCGCACTGTTTTCTTCTTCTTGTTCCTCAATCTCCATGTAGTTAACTTCAACTCCTGTTGCTTCTGGTTCTTCTGAGACAAGGACAGCATCTACAATCTACAGAAGTTGGTTTGGCAATGCTGACTGCACATAATCATGAAGATTTAAGCCATCTTTGAACATTTCATCAGTTGGTCTTTTCCCTGAGAACATTTCCAGAAGAAGGATACCATAACTATATACATCCCCATATGTTGATGCTACGGCACCTGTTCCGTACTCTGCACATATTACATCAATTAATTCTCATTGTTAGAGTTCTAAAACTGTGTTTGATTGACCAATATTTAGATATATAGCTGATAAAATCATGCCTCTTAATAACGGTTAAGAATGCACTGTTCATGTAAATGGAAATGCAGAAAGAAAACAGAAGACTTAACAATCAACAGAAGAACTGTTACCTGGAGCAGCATATCCAACAGCACCCTTTAGCCTTATGGTGCTGGTTTGAATTTGAGAGAAATCCTTTGTTGTGAAGAAGAGCCTAGCCAATCCGAAATCACTGACATGAGCAACCATATCGTCATCAAGGAGAATGTTGCTTGGCTTTAAGTCACAATGAATGATTGGTGTTTCACAAAGGTGATGAAGATAGTGCAGAGCAGATGCCACATCAATTTCTATGTTTAGTCTTTCAAGAAAGTTTATAGTCTTGCATTGATTCTCGCCTTCTGGACTGGTATTCAACCATTTCTCCAGACTCCCATTTCCATAAGCTTGAAATACTAGAGCTTTGAACTCGTTGCGCTTGTAATCGATGCTGGAGCAGTATGTTATGATCTTAACAAGATTCAGGTGTCTGACATTCCGCAATGCTTTACATTCAGCTTTAAAGCTCTTGGGAGCACCCTTCTGTTCAAGGTTGAGGACCTTAACAGCTACTGGTCTTTCAACTCCATGTAGAAATCCTCGATATACCGAGCCAAAGCTGCCTGAACCAATTAAGTTGATTGGGGAGAAACCATTTGTTCCTTGATAAAGATCCTGGTAAGATATTTTTACTTTCCCATCTGTCACTAAGGTTGCTGAATCTGTCTTTGTTTTGATGTCCTCATCCAGAAAGCAATTAGAAAAGCCGCCGTCAAAAGCACAAATAGCAGAGTACAGGCAACTATGATTGCTAGCTTTATTGCAGTGTGTTTGCTATGCTTCTTCGCTCCTCCAGTTTGACATTTAGGCAGATCAAGTTCAGGAACGCTACCACACAGCTTGATATTTCCGAGTAATGACACTGCACTTGCATTTCTGAACACTCCTCTAGTTGGTACCTCACCTTGAAGATCATTGAAAGAGAGATTTAAGTACAAAAATGAAATTTTCTGAAAGCCTTCGGGAATTTGACCACTCAAGTTGTTCCTTGAAAGATCTAAATTTTGAAGTGCCTTCAAGGAAGCCAAAGATGAAGGGATGGAACCTTGGAAGGAATTTCCACTCATATAAAGATTTTCCAGGCTTATGCAATCTCCGATTGATTCAGGTATTTGTCCCGAAAGCTTATTTTCGGAAAAATCTATTGCCTGTAAATTCCTGAGTTTTCCAACTTCTGAAGGAAAGTCACCAGTCAATGAGTTTTGTGATAAATTCAGTAACAATGTTAGCGAATAAAGGCCTAAAACTCCACGAGGTATCATTCCAGTAAAATTATTCTGTGAAAGCTCCAATAACTGCAAATTCTGGCAATTGCCGATACTTTCAGGAATGGTACCTTCCAGCTTGTTTCCATTCAAAAAGAGTGCAAACAATTGAGTGAGGTTGCCAACTGAAGGTGGAATCTGATCTGATAATCTGTTTCCATCTAAAAGCAATATCTGCAATCTGTGAAACTTCCCAAGGTAAGATGGAATGACTCCAGTGAGCTGGTTATCTGGTAAGGACAGAACTTCTAAATTAGCTAAGTTCTCTAATGTTGCAGGAATAGTTCCAGTGATATGATTGACTCCCAAGTATATTACACGGAGATTGGTCGAGAAATTGCCTATGGAGTTAGGTATTACACCTCCAAAATTATTTGAAACCATATCCATGAGTTGCATATTGCTACAGTTTGTCAAAAATGTTAGGAATTCCAAGTCTTTGCTTGAATTGCTCCCCAGATTGTTGCCAAAAATCGATATCCACCAAAGATTTTGTAGATTTCCCAGACTAGCTGGAACCTGTCCTACAAGTTTGTTGTCACCAAAACCAATCCTTTGCAGGTTAGAAGCATTTGATAACAAACTTGGAATCGATCCTGTGAATTCATTTCCACCAATGCTAAACAATTCAAGATTTGGAAGTGTGAGGCCTATGGTGTCCGGCAGAGTACCTCTAAGCTTGTTCTGTGTGATGGTGAGGACTTTGATGGATGAGATGTTGAAAATGGAGGAAGGAAACATACCGGAAAGGTTATTCACTGAAATGGAGAAGAAAAATAATTCTGATAGATGACCTAATTCATCAGGAACACTTCCGACCAGCTTATTATCTCCAACAGCGAAGACATGGAGGGATGTAAGGTTTGCAAGAGAAGGTGGAATTTCTCCTGATAGATGAGTTTGACTAAATGAAATCACTCGAAGCATCGGTAAGGAACCAAGCTCGGCAGGAATTTTTCCGAAAAGATTATTATATGACAGTTGGCAGGAACACTGCCTCCTAGTGTGTTGTTGTTCAGCATATGAGTTTGCAGCCGAAATAGGCTGCCAACTTCATGTGGAAGTTCGCCACGTAAACTGTTGTTTTCCAGGTCAATGTTTCTGAGAAACTGAGGTTGCCGATATAAGGTGAGATAGACCCAGCTAACTTCTGTCCTGACAAGGCCAGGTTTGAGACTCTCCCGTGGCGGCGATTGCAAGTGACTCCAAACCAGCTGCAGTGGACAGAATTATTCCATGAGTCCAAGATTCCATCCAGATCGCTGGTTATCCCTTCTTTGAATTTGAGCAAGGCAAGCCTGTCAGTGTCATTTCCAGAAGCATCAACTCGCAAACATATCAAGTCAATGCAGAAGAAAAGAAACACTTGAAAGATAAAATTGGCAGTGCAAAGCTTCATCTTTGTTTTTGTTTTTTTCCTGGAAAGAATGTTGAGAAAAAGTGTGACCTGTAATCAAATAGCTGTGTTGTTGCAAATGTAATGTGATAGCTATATGAGTTCACACTGTTGTATATTAAAAACAAGGTGTGTTGACTTTTGAGTCGATATCTGGAAATTTCTTGGCTCATGAGTCTGAACATGAGAAACATGACTGCAATTTAATAATCCATGCCATTACAAGATCAAGTTAGTAGAAACCTTTCTATCAAAGCCTAAATGCAAAGGTGACTTCTTTTGCATTTGGTCATAAGACTCATATAAAATATATGAAGAAAAAGAAAAGAAATCACCAACCTAGGATTGTCTTGTCTCTGTAATATAAAAACTGATGTATTTGTTGTCAGATTATGACTTTTCAAAGCGACGCGACTATGATGATTATCACTAATGCTACTATTGACAATGGCTGAAATTAAATAAACACTTGAAATCCTTATCATGATTTGCACTAGTTAGTTTATAAACCTCAGCAGAATGCTTGTTTTTCTAGGGAAGTTTCAGCTGATGTAGCATTCGCTTTGGTGAAACAACAGATCATATTGCATTTTTTTTCTTTTTCCTGTTATGCTCTCTGTACAATTTCACTTCAAAAATTCATTAATAATGTATCATATAGAAATAAGGGAGATGATTATTGATGATGCCTCAACTTATCAGCAGCAGCATGAAATTGGATTTTTTTTTTAACAAGGCGGTGAAATACCGTTGTGTGATTATGATAATTTCAGAACTAAAACGTCATATCTAGGAGGAACATAGTAGTAGAAATAGAAAATAAAAATATAAAAAAAGAAAATAAATGGTAATTTGGGTGAAAAAGCTTCCATTTCTTCATTTTTCAGCTAAAATGGTCATTTCGGAATTCTGGATTATATGCAGATGTAGAAATTGAAAACGCAATGCCTCCTGAAATAATTCAATATGGCTTCTTTCTATGATACACATACACATTAAGTGAATTATGTTGAATCAAAAAGAAATAAAAGGCTACTTCACATTTGAAGTTAAGATTCCAACCGAACAATAAACATCTGATTGGATCTAAGTACCAAGAAAAGCACTTCTTATTGAATGCAGTCTCCTGTTAACTTCCCCCATATTCGTTCTTTCTTTTGGTGATTCTGTTGAGCAATTGACACCAACTTCAATTACTAAAACCAAACACTTCCAGACATTTCCTTTCAGCTGCTTCTGCTTATCAAACTTGTTGAACTCTTCTTCCAGTGCTGCGGTGTCGTTGACATCATTATATTCCAAACCAGCTAGGAATTCTCCAGCTGGGAGAAGGGCAGGGTCTACTATCCTAACAATTTTCCTCTGTAGTGCCGCCTCGACAAAGTCATGAAGAGTCAATCCATCTCTGAACATTTCATCAGTTGGTCTCCTACCTGTGAACATCTCTAGCAGGAGTATTCCATAGCTATATACATCTCCATTTTAGATGCTGGACCTCCCATTCCATACTCTGCAAATTAATTGGGATTGTACCACCAGTAATGTCAAGAACTTCAACAGAAGAATTAAAAAACAGGAAAGAAAAGTAGAATCTTTACCTGGTGGAGCACAGCCAACCGTTCCCTTCAATCCAATGGTGCTGGTTTGAGTTTGATCCTTTGATGTAGAGAAAAGCCTCGCTAAACCAAAATCACTTACATGAGCAACCATGTCAACATCAAGAAGAACATTACTAGGTTTTAAGTCGCAGTGAATAATTGGTTTTCACAGAGATCGTGTAGGTAGTTCATTGCAGAGGCTACATCAATCGCCACATTTA
>CAODLS013456299.1:0-13940 GCA_948243855.1 Flueggea neowawraea | reverse complement strand
TTAACTCGAAGCACAATATAATAGTTGAGTAGCTTTGGAATTTCGACTTAGAGACTTCCAATCTTCATTATTGAAGTCTTTATACTCCTTAGGTGTGCCGTCTTCATTCTTGAGAATTTTTGGACCAAGAACAATCATCTTCCATAGCTCAATATCATATGATTGGATGAAAATAGTCATCCTTTTCTTCCAATAATTGAAATTTGAGCCATCAAATAAAGGAGGAGTATAGAGAGAAGCACCAGATACATATGGAGGAGAAGGACCAAAATCCATTTTGTTGATGCGGATCTTTGCTCCAAGGTTGTTAAGTCTTCTTGAACGGAGACACGCTCTGATACCACTTGTTAGAGAATTTTTGGTCTATCGAATGGATAGCAAAAGCAACTAAAAATGAGAGGAGAGAAATCAACACCAAGAATTTAGAGTGGTTCAACCAACTTTTCCTACGTCCACTACCTAAGTCTCACCACTTAGGATTTTCACTGAAACGGTGATTGATTTCGGCTCAATCCAACAAAGCCAATACAACGAGGTTGATTCCGGCTCAACACCTCCAATGCGTACACAATGTTGCCTTTCTTAGGTTCACAACAAACCTTTACAATTTTGTTTTTTATAGGCTTACAACAAATCTTTCTCACACTCTCAAAGTGTATACAAACTGTTTACAACAGATGAAGCTCTACGCTAGAGTTGAATGTATGAGATTGGAGCTTGAACTTTGATCTCTAGCTTGATTTGGTGTTTTTCTTGGTTGAAATGATAGGAAATTAGGCACAATGAATTTTGAGGTTTTTCAACACGTTATCAGCCTTCTCTTGATGTATTTATAGCATTCTTATGCCATATGACCGTTGCTTTGAAGAAACTAGCCGTTGGCGTACATTTAATGCTTTTGCAGCTTTTTGTGACCTTCACAATGTACGTTGCAACTACAAGACGTATGTTGATCATGCTGCATTCCAGTTATCGTGCATTGTAATGCTTGTGACGTACATTGATCATGTCAGCTTCCTGGATAACGTACGTTGCATCTTTTCTACGTACGTTGTTAACTTTCACTACGTATGTTGTGCATGTATAACGTACGTTGTGCTTGACCTGGAATGATCCAGTAACCTCTGTTTCTTTTCGTGCCATGTCTACGTACATTGTAAATTTCTCTACATACATTGTTGTCCATAACGTATGTTGTGGATTTTGTAAGACGTACGTTAATTATGCTATTTTCCAGACAGCATACTTCATGTCCTCTGTAACATACGTTCCCACTTTGCAGAGCTTTGGTTTGCAACTCTAAACTTTCCAATGTGTTTAACTTCAAGTCAAATGTTTTTCTCATCATCAAAACATAAAGGAAACTTAATGTTGATCACCCATGATCCAACATTAACAACGTACGTTGCAATATATCTTACGTACATTGATCATATTGAGTTCTACTTAACGTACGTTGTGCATCTTCTGATGTACATTGATCATATCAGTTTCCCAGTTAACGTTAGTTGCTCTTTTCTCTACGTACGTTGTTCACTTTTACTCCATGCGTTGTGAATGTATAACGTACGTTGTTCTTGATCTGGAATGATCCAATAACCTCTATTTTCTTTCTACATCATGTCTACGTAATTTGTATATATCTCTACTTATGTTGTTGTCTATAACGTACATTATGGCTTTGTCAACGTACGTTGATCATGCAATTTCTAGATAATGTACTTCATCTTCTTTGTAACGTACGTTGTTCACTTTGCAGAGTTTTGTTTTGCAACTCTAAGCTTTCCAACGTGTTTAACTTCAAGTCAAACATTTTGCCTATCATCAAAACCTTTTGTACATCATCAAAACATAAAAGGAACTTAATGTTGATTACCCATGATCCAACAGAGAGGAAGAGCTCGGGAGGTCAAAATGAATTATATTGCGAGGGAAGTGGAAGAAAAGGATTTGAGAGGATTTCCGGAAGAGAGAGAAAGAAGGAGCATGTGACAAGTGTTAGCACAACATAAGAGTTAAGTTCAAACGTGACAAGGTAGAGGGAAATAAAGGAAGAAACGGTTCTTATCTATCAATAGAATGTGGGGGAAAAACAAAGTACCTCCAAGAGAATGTGGAAGGCCACTATCTGAAAATGGCTATTTCAGGGGGCACATGGTCAAGTGTAAAAAGATCGACTACAAAGAAACAAGGGATCGCACACCGAAAACTCAAACTTATAATTGTTTTTTTCCTTTTGCCTATTATCGTTTAGTAGCCGAGTCTTACTTTCACTGTCTTAGGAGTGGTCATCAATTGACTTTGTAATCAAGACCTGAATTTGTCCTGTTTACTATTTGGACATGGGTACAATGAGTTCCTATGATTCAATTGTAAGGTCATGAGTTCTCTCTTGTTAATTAATTAATACAATTACTTTGTTCAAGTTTTGGCTTTATTCTCACTTATACAAAGTGATTTGTAGTATTGTGTCTCGTATTATTGCTATTTTTTTATTATTTTGGTCTTGAGTCTTAGGCTTCTAGGCAGTTTTGAAGTCTCTTTTACTTACGTTTCTTGATTCTCTTATTGATCCTGAGTTAACTCTTTGAGGAAGTGCTTGAGAAACACTGAACAATAACTCATTTGCTTATAGTGTTGATAATCTGGTTTGCATGAAGAATCACACAACTCTAAGACGAAAAGCCTCTATCGATCTAACCAACAACAAATTAAAATTGATTTTATAATTAATTATTCTATAAATTAAAATAATTAATTTATTACATTTCAAAACATAAATGTTCGACATGATATAACAAATCTCTATAATTCGATCATAAGAGCAACTAAAGTATTTTGTCTAAAACCTATTATAATTCATCTTTCATCCACAATTAGTATTTAGTCCTTCAATTTATTCTTTTTTTTGACAGTAGTCCTTCGATTGATTCATGAAATACTTATTAGTCCTTTTGCAAGAAATTTTAACAAAATTGCCACTTTTTCCATCCAAAACTCAAACGCCCAAAACGTAACTATTTCTAATTAACGAAATCATCTTAAAACACAACGATTTACATTATTAACTAATAATTGCATCTATTAAACATTAAATCCACAAATTTTCGACCCAACATCAAACTAAAACTTTCATTCTCCAAAGCTAGCAAAATAAAATTCAATCCAACCATCCAAACAACACATTTAGACATCCACTGCACAATTATATAGGAATTAAGTCTACTTAATTTATCATATATTTAAAAAAATCTAATTTTCAAATCCACTACATGAAACCTTCAAAATTAGACTTAAGAGTAGAAGGAAGTGGAAAACCCATGAAGATCATGTTTTAGAGCACCTCTAGTGGCAATGCATTATGGAAGGTCGTGGCAGACAACGACATGTGTGATGGCGAATCAGAAATGGCTCAACCCAATTTTGAAGGACTCAATGGGAGAAATCTATTGATATAAACTACGTGTCCACATCTTTTCAAACTCTTTTTTTGGGATATTACAATCAACTACTCCCTCTGTTCTAAATTCATGATCCTACTTTCTATTTTGAGTGTTGCAAAATATAGGCGCACTTCAATATTCTTGTTACCGATGTATTAAATATTCTTTTAACCTTTTATAAAGTCATTGTTATCATTAATGATTTAATATTTTTGTATTCCCAATAAAAATTATTTCATTCAAGATTTTTGAAAGCAATCATTGTATTGAATTAAACAAATAAATCAGAACGAAATCGGGTTGCATCGATAAACAGACTGTAAAAAATATTGACAGATTGCTTTAGAAGGAAGATGATGCCAGTTCGCTAACAGAACGGGAACACAGTGTGAATCTGCAACCTAGATGCATGTGGTCAATCTGTGATATGCTATTCAATAAGAGAAGAGTCTCTTCTTATTCTTGAGAGAGTGTGTGTCAGCTATGAGAGAGTGAAGGAGAGAATTTATTTTTTTCCATCTGTTTCACAACTGAATTTCCATTAGGGTTTCCTAATCCTGTTAGTATTTATACTAATTAGTTGGTTCTTCCTGAACCAAACAAAACTCATCTCCCAACCAAACCAAACTGTTTGAACCAAAACAAATTCTACAATCACTTGAATTAATTCTTATTTATTCGGGCTCGGGCTCAGGTTCCATCCATGACCCAACATGGGCAGATCACACATCACAGGACACATTCATCATGTTACTTCAGATGAAAAAACATTCATTGATCACGAGATTCAATCTTTCATGCAGGAAATAGGCCGCGTGACCGGCATACGACGAGAGCTATAATGATGCACACTAGTTAACATTATACAACAATTCTCAAAATTTGTTTCCTCTTGTCAAAGCCATTACCATGAGCTTTGAATTACATTTAATTATTCCCATACCCTGGTCTACCTTCCACAATGGCTGCTTTTAAAAACTCATTGATCTCTTGAAAGCTTAATTTGCATTCACTATTATGTTTCTCTAAGAAACTATAATAGGCGCTTAGCGAACCACGAAACGTTTGCCAATGTGTTAAGAAAGTAATATTCCTCTCCTACATCATCCAATTCATCATGAACAAGTATGACTGACCAAGTGATCCGTCCAGTCAAATCAAGCATGACTTTGGGTGACACACCAAAGCAATCACACCAATTCATACTTCATGTATATGTTAAGAGTTATAAGGGTAGATAATACAAAGAACCACTTGTTCACTGCAGGATCTTACACCAGAGAAATTGAGATCGTCTATTAATAAGATTTCTCATCCCTTTGGTCGTATTACACATATGGTATGAACATGTGCCATGGTGTTCTATCTTTCTTGAAGGAGGGCATGTTTATCATATAAACACCATGCAAAGGCTATAGTCAGAGCGTACTCAAGCATTCTACCTTAGTCCATTTCTTCTAGGACTACCCCTAGTTTTAGGGTAGAATTAGGCTATACTAACAAAAGCAATATTTAGTATTTGATCACTCAGTGACCATACACGAAACTCTCATTCGTGGCATATTTTACTAACTAACCATACGAATTTATCTTGCAAAAATTGTAAGGTGGCACTCATGATTATGAACATTGCTCTCGTAAACACAGTTATGTTTAAAATCTGCCTCATCTTGGCATTTAACAAACAGATGATTAAACCCAAGGTAAACACCTTTGTGAGTGGGCTACATTTCCATCCAACATGCTCTACTATACTTAATAGTCTTAGTGAACGTTGTCATATAATGTTCATTGTCGTGTATTGCTAACAATGAAACTCAAAGAAATGACAATTTTATTACTCAAATCAAAATCAAGTCATACAAAAGTAAATACAGAAATTTAACTACTCAGTTAATTATTACATTTAACAACAATATGTTCCTATACACTACATAACCTTAGAGACTTCAAGTGTTCTTCAAACACATCTCTGGACATTGGCTTCGTGAGTGAATCTGCTATCATCTCACGGCTAGGAACGTACTCAATATTCACTTTTCATTTTGCAACCATATCCTTTATAAAATGATACTTGATGTCAAAGTTCTTATTTTTCCCATGGAATATTGAATTCTGGGTGTAAGCAATTGCAGACCTACTATCACTATAGATAGTTATGAACTCTAGTGATGCAGTCAGTCCAAGGTCTTTATAAAACCGCTTTATCCATATAGCTTATTGTACTACAATTGAAGAAGCTACATACTCGGTTTCCATGGTAAATAGTGCTACACCGGATTCTTCTTACTTCCCCGAGAAATGGCTCCATTTCCAAGCAAGACATAGTCAAATATGGATTTCTTGTCCTTCACATCACCACCTAGGTCAGCATCTGCGTATCCTCTTAGTTGCAGATTGTTTCCTTGATAACATAGTGCATAGTTTGTAGTTTTTTTAAGTGTCTCAGTATCCATTTCACCGTTTTCCAATGTTTCTTCCCTGGGTTGGATTGATATCGACTTGCTAAGATGATAGCAAAGCTGATATCTGGCTTGGTGCACAAATCGCATACATAATGCAACCTATAACACTTTTATAAGGAACTCTTTTCATGTACTCTATGTCTTGTGGCATTTGTGGGCACATTTCTTTGTCAAGAAACTCTCCCTTGGCAATTGGGGTATTTATAGGATTGCAGTTTGACATATTAAATCTCTCAAGGACTTTGTTAATGTAAGTCATTTGTGAAAGAGCTAACAATCTCCTTGATCGATCTCTCGAAATCTTTACTCCAAAAATGTACTCTACTTCACCCATGTCCTTCATCACAAAGTTTAAAAAAGCACATTCTTCGCTTCATTGATGAAAAATAGATTGTTCCCAGCCAACAATATGTCGTCAACATACAAGCTTAGGATGACGAACTTATCATTTGCACATTTGATGTACATTCAATGGTCCTCATTGATTACCTCAAAATCAAATGGGATTATCACTTCATGGAAGTGGATGTACCATGGCCTTGAAGACTGCTTTAGGCCATAAATTGATCATCTCAATTGGCAAACCTTATGTTCGCTGCCCGGGACTATGAAACCTTCAGGTTGAACCACGTAGATTTCTTCATCTAGTTCCCATTTGAGGAATGCAGTCTTCATATCCATTTGATGTAACTCAAGGTCTATATTAGCTACTAAGGCCATAATTAACCTAATAGATGTGAATCTAACCACATGAGAGAAAGTCTCATCATAATCGATGCCTTCTATCTATGTGAACCCTTTTGCAACCAATCAAATCTTTCGTTGTTTGGGTTTACCATCGGCAAATCGCTTTATTCTATTTACCTACTTATTCCCAATAGCCTCTCTGCCTTCGGGAAGATAGACCAAATCCCACACTTGATTGGCCTTCATTGACGCCATCTCTTCTTCCATTGCTTTTATCCATTCTTCTTTTGTTGGTGACAAGTTAAACTCTTGCATATTGCGGGGTTCATCCTCAGATTAAGGTATAGACAAAAGGGCTTTGCTCAAATCTTCGAGTGAAAAATGTTGTTGCGTATAACCTCTTTTGGATCTAAGTGGTGGCTCCATTTCTTGATAAACATGACGCATATATTCATCAAGATTCGAAATCTCACTCCCACTTGGATAAAGTTCCATACTCCCACTGGAATTTGGAATCACATTCCCACTCAAATCAAGGAAAGGATTAGAAACATCTGCATTTATTGGAGGTTGAGATACATTATCTCCACTCTTAACCTCAATTCTCCCACTTAGATAGAGTGATCCTGAGATATCGAATTCTTGAGTCTCATAGAAAGTGAAATCTTTATCCACTTTGCCCAGCTTAGGAAACTCATTCTCCAAGAATATGACATCTTGGGACTCAAACTCAGTCACTGTGCCATTTTCTTGTTGTCTTACCATAACATAACCTTTGGAGAGTTCAGGATATCTGACAAAGACTCCCTTTTTACCTTGTGTGCCAAGTTTTCCATACTTGCTTAAGGTATCATGTACGAAAGCATCACAACCCCACATCCGTAAATGACCTAAATCAGGTTTACGTCCAGTCCATAAATCATATGGTGTAGACATTAATGATTTAGAAGGCACTCAATTAAGGACATAGACAACAGTGCGTAATGCATCTCCCCAAAAGGAAATAGGAAAATTCGCTTCCGCCATCATAGACCTAGCCATATCAAGAAGAGTTCAATTTCTTATTTCAACGACTTCATTTTGTTGTGGAGTTCTAGGAATGGACAACTGATGCTCAATTCCTTTTCCATCACATAATGCTTTGAATTCGTCCGAGAGGTATTCTCAGCCTCGATCAGTTCTCAGAGCTTTGATTGTTTTATCTTGTTGGTTTTCAACAAGATTTATAAATCTTTTGACACATTCTAATACTTCAGACTTATGTCCAATCAAATAAATGTGACCATACCTAGTGTAGTCATCAATAAATGTGATGAAGTAATAGGCACCAAGACTAGCCCTAACGTTCATAGGTCCACAAACATCTGAATGAATTAATTGCAATGGATATTTAGCCCTAATTGCTTTGCCAAATGATTTTCTTACTAGTTTTCCTTTTAGGTAACACTCCCAATGTAGGTCAATGTTTGATAGATTACCAAGCAAGCATGCCTTGGCAATTCGAACCAATCAATCTTGTCCAATATGGCTACGTCTATCATGCCATAATTTTGCGTTATCTTCATTTTTATTAGAAGAAGATGCAACATATGAAAAACTAGATTTATTCAAACTATCAGGATCCAAATCCAAAACAACAAAACCATTCGTAATATGACCGGAACCATAACAAACATTTTTCAAGTAAAGAGTAAAACCATTATTCACAAAAGACATTCCAAAGACAATATTCATCAGTTGCATGAAAGAAATCAAATTCCTTCTAATTCCATGAGTGTAGAGGACATTCTCAAGTATCAAGGATCGACCACCAAGTAAAGTCAACTTGCAAGTGCCAACACCTTTGACTTCCTCTCTAGAGTTATTGCCCACATATATCCATTTTGTTTCCCAGGGAACTTGTCAGAATTCGATGAAGGATTCCCGTTCCTTCGTCACACGGTTTGTGGCTCTTAAATCAATCATCCACAAAGGGCGCAACTCTATTAGGAACACTAAACTAGATACATTCGCATAACTAATACACAAGTTAGGATTTTGTACCTTAGGGGGAGCCTTGCAATCTTTTGTAAAATGTCCATTCTGTCTACAGTTGTAACATTTCAGCTTAGAAACTTTCAACTTTCTCTTGGTCTTCCTCTTCTTCAAACTAGATGACTTGGCAGTCTTTTCTTCAGCTTTGCTCTTGCCCTTTGAAGTGGAAGATCTATTCTTCCTCTTCTTGTTGTTCTTATTGATGTAGGATTTTGCCAAGTGTTTCTCAACATTGACCTTGATTGATGCAAGTCAATCCTCTTCAAGCTCTATATGATGAACATCATCATCAAATGTCTTGATATTTTGGTCATAAGTTAGGTGCAACTTCATATGCTCCTAACTAGTAGCCAAAAAGCAAACAACAGCTTGAACCTTCTACTCTTATGCCACCTTATGACCCGCATCACCAAGTTCACTGATCATGTTGGACATCTCTCTCAGATGTTTCTTCATTGTGTGATGAACTCGCTTTTGGTAAGTATCAAACTTGATGGTCAGGGAGCAAACTTTGGTCATCGACACCCCACCAAATTTCTCTTTTAAGGCCTCCCATAAGTCCTTAGCATTTTGATACTTTCAAAACTTCTTGGTGATAACATCATCCATAGCACTCAATAGAATGGTGCAAGCAGTGGAATTCTTTTTCTTCTAGCCAAGGAAGGCGTCCTTGTCACGCCTATGCTAAGCGGTGTTGCCTTCGTCTTGTTCGATAACAATTGCCTCCAAGGCATCTTGAGCATCTTGTTCGTCAATTACGTATTGGATTTTCATGCTCCAGATTTTGTAGTTGTCACCGTTCAACTTTAGATCTTTGTTCAACTTAGCAATAATGGATTTTGATGCAGTGGCCATTTTCACAACCTAAAATAAGGATGCAGTTGCATTTGACACATGAGGAAATATAGCAATACACTCAATTCAATGTCCACTTAAATTTATCTAGCCTAGTCTCTTATTAGGTACCGAATCGAACAAGAACAATTTATTGACTGTTACCATCTATACAAAATAATTTACTAGGCTAGAGTTAATTTTATGGATATTAAATTGTTAAGGATGTTTGTTTCATTACAAAACGCCCTATGGTTTTTATTTTATATCATCAAGTCACACATCTCAAGATATTCACAATAAATATTATCCAAAATTTTAAACATATAAAATTCGAATCACATAAACTAAGCAAACAAATTACTCCACAATCACAATAAAAAATAAAACAATTTATTTATTAAACATAAGCAGCGAAGAACAAACATCCATAAATAGTTTGATTTTCAAGATATAAACCAAACTAACAGAAACAAATCCTAAGACTGATTCGACTAAGACCAAAAATAATCCTAAAACTGAGAAATGGTTACATAGCCTTATCTCCTAAACCAAAGATCTAAGAACTAATCTTCATCAGAAGAATCTTCAGAATCTTCATAATGAGTGAGCCTAACAGAGGTTTTGGAAAAGCTACCCAGGAGCGGTTCCCATATCCATTCAGGAATGGTGTAAGAAACACGCACCAGTAATGGGCGCTTCATTGTACGTCCACTACGCAGAATCAGATCATTCCCTGCTTGTGGCAATAAGAAGCCTTGGATCTCAAGATGCTCTAACAACTCTAAGATCCAAAGCTATATAGATAGGGCGGGTCCATAAGCATAAAACGCATCAGCTTTGTATCAGTCAAAGATTTCTTTAGTACGTTGAGCATCCTCTGCTCATCGCTGCCACAATTAAAGTCACCTCTCCAAATGCACTTTTGTATTCGTTTATTCAAATAAACAATGTCCTACACAATGTTGTAGATAACATCTGGACGGACATAGGTTGGCAAACTAATCTTCTTAATGGCTTGCTCCATTCTTCTCAGCGCTGCTTTTTCCTCGGCCGACTTAGGAGCATGAGGAGTTCTCTTTATAGCTGCCATATCTGTAAAAATTACAGACACGGGTTTAAATTATGATCGAAAAGCATATTGCAATCAAATAAAAAGAACAAGCATATTTATAAAATCACGTTTACAAATATAATACATTTATAAAACATATTTATAAATAAACATCACACTAAAAAATTTAAAACATTACATAAAACACATTTAAATAAGAAAATACAATTAATTAATAAACAAATAGTTAAAAATAAATGCTTGTGGAAGTTTAAAAATTGCACAAAGTTACACAAAATTCTAGAAAAAATGTATTCCAAAGATATCAAAAACTGTGAAAATTTGAAGTCCAGAAACCACCGCACGTGCCGTTGGAAGGGAGGATACGTGCGACCACGCACTCACGGGCCGTTACGTGCCATCCGGACCCAACTGCCATGTGTCATGTCCCAAGTGGTCCACATGTCAGCCCCTGACACTTGTCACAACCTGATTCTATGACGTGGACGTTCGATTCGACGTGACATGATGATGTGGCACAACAGTGTCACCATGTCATTCGGCCTTGTGTCCAATGTGGCATCCCAATCAGCATCGCCATGTGGCAGGTGATGTCGCACCCACCTGGCGTGCGATGCTAAGTGTCGCGATATGGATGGTCCACGTGTCATCACAATGATGACTTGCATGTTGACTTGGTATCCATGTGGCACTGTGTGGTTAGGTCTACATGGCACACATGGTCAAACCATAGCGCACCACGTCTGCCCTGGCGCATCTATTCCCTTTGGAATAGTGTGCCATCACACGTGCTTGAGGGTGGAGCGTACAAGTCATGCGCTACCTTTCGGACCTAATTTCGAGACAAAACTTTCCAATCTAAGGTTTCTGATTTTTTTTGAACTTAGTGGTGCAATCAGAGTCGCGAAATTCCAAACTTCGTTTTAGGCTATTTGGATTGTCGAATCAAAAGCAGATCAGTGATAAACACTAAAAACAAAAATTCCAGCTACCAAATCTAGGTTACAGAATTGACATCACTTAAAGAACAAGTCGTTAATAAATAACCTATGCTCTGATACCAATGAAAGCAATTATTGTACTGAATTAAACAAATAAATCAGAACGGATTCAGGTTACCTCGATAAACGCACAACAGAAAATTTGGACAGATTGCTTTAAGAGGAAGATGATGCCAGTTACCACGAACCACGTATCTATGACAGATCGGGAACACAGTGTGAATCCGCAACCTAGATGCCTGCAATGAATCTATGATCTGCTATTCAAGAAGAGAAGTGTCTCTTCTTGTTCTTGAGAGAGTGAGTGTCAGCTATGAGAGGATGAGGGAGAGAATTTGTTTTTTTTACGTCTGTTTCACAACTGGCTTTCCGTTAGAGTTTCCTAATCCTGTTAGTATTTATACTAACTAGTTGGTTCTTCCTTAATCAACCAATACTCATCTCCCAACCAAACCAAATTGGTTGAGCCAAAACTAATTCTACAACCAGTTGAATTAATTCTTATTAATTTCAGTTTGGGTTCAGGTTCCATCCATGATCTGACATGAGCATACTTATTTTTCAACACATTTTTTTATTAGTGAACTTTCATTCAAGCTACTTCTCTCAATATTATGGGGTTTCATTTAGAAATTTCTATAAGAATAAATTTGAAAAATCAAACAAAATTTGCTATTAATGATTAATTCTTAACCATACTTTTTCTTAAAAATGAAATCTGTTTGAGTGACTTATCGATTCGAGAAGGATAGACTTAAGAATACAGAAAGATGTGGATGGAGCTTTCATAATGTCAATTGCTAGCACCATTTGAGAGAACACAAGTCAACATAAGATGGTTGATTTTGATAAATGTTTGTGCTTATGCCTTTTTGTCACAAAATAATTGCTGTGGCGTCTTAGAGGAAGTAACATTTTACCTAATCTAATTCTACAGAACTCCTAATTGATTGGCTGCCTGGTCGATTTCTCCATAATAAGCTCAGCAGACAATTTTACGGTGTTGGAGAGTTGAAACTGACCAGTGGCTCTGTTTGATTTTGACATTCCCCACCAACACCAACACCAACAAGCACTATCATTAACTATTCCATTTTCCTTTTTCTCCTTAAGCATCTATGGCCCCAAGGAACCACCTTTGCAACTCCTCACATCCAACAGTCACTTATTACTTAAACGGATTTTTCTTTCACAATATGCATTTAACAATTTCTTTTATGAAATACTATGTTATTCTTCACTATTTTTATAATTTAATGTTTTAATATCCAATTTATAAAATATACTTCTTTAAAAATGTTTTAGTAGAATATAGAAAATTCTAAATTCTATTACTCAAAATGCGATATATATATATATAATTGAATATATGGTTTTTTAGACCACTAAGCATTGTTTTTATCTAAATTCTTCCTTCTAAATTATTAGTGAACACTTTTTAATCAAAGTTCATTAGAATTGAAAAGGATAGGATCAACCCTCTTGATTCATTCCTCTACTATTGGAAATACAGCAATCATTTGCAATTAACCATCATGCGGCCATTCCAAATATGACACTTGTGAAGGCAACAGTTTATATTTATATTTACTGTCACTTCATAATATTTACTAACATGTAGACATGGCCAGTTTTTAAAACCTTTGAATTGTCGTGTCAATTAGTAGTTTAGAACCAATGTTTCAACTTTTATTTATTTTTTTTACTTATATAAATTAATTATTTTTAATTTTAATATTATATTTATATTAATTATTATAATTGTACCACAATTATTTGTATATTTTCATTAAAAAATATTATACACCAAATAATTAGTAATTTATTATAATTATATACTATTTATTTATTTGTAAAAATTAACTATTTATTAAATATAAATATAATTAAAATTTAGTAGAGAATATTTATATTTAAAAGTATATTTAACAAATTCAAATCAGTACCATAGCAAAAAAACGAACTGGACCAAAATCGATTTGAAACGATGACAAATCGTGGAGCCACGGTTCGGTTCAGGTTTAACCCCCTGTTGAACATGAATCGGTGGTTTACGAACTGAAATTGTCGATTCATGAACTGTGATCACCTCTACTGACACATGTGAAAGTCCAAAATTTTTGAGGAAATTGAATAATCGGCATTATTTAAGTTTTGAATCCCAAACATAGCAGTGAAACTATTTTTCATAACTATCAGAATCCTTCTATTCTAGAAATTTATCCCCTCTCTCCATGCCACACACTCTCTCTTTTCTCTCCATATATGCTCTCTCTCCTCTCTCTGCCACCTGTCATAATCACCATCGTCATCCTCCACATCTTCCTCTTCCTCGACATCACTTGATTAGATTGTCGTCGCTTCTTGAAGGAACTCTTGTCATCAAAGTCTTCCTCCTCTA
>CAODLS013456123.1:0-25922 GCA_948243855.1 Flueggea neowawraea | reverse complement strand
GGATTAGCTATGATCAACGTACGTGTATGTACTTATCACGTACGTGTGCTGAATATCAAGTCAGGTAACGTATGTAAGATTAATGTCACGTACGCGAGAAGACTCTGACAGTGCATTAAATGCGCCTCATTTAATGCCAGAACGGCTACATTACATCCCACAACAGTCTGAAATCAAGAGAAGAGTATAAATACATGCTTGGGAGACCAGAAAAAAAGAAGAAAACATCTAAGCATTGATTTCTGACAACTACCAAGCATCAAAGCATTGAATCTCTCTTTTATTGATACAAGTGTATTTGCTCTTCAAATTTATTCTTCGTTTACTTGTATCACTAGCTTTTAATCTGTTGGTGAGTGTTTGTAAACGCCTTTGAAAAGAGTGATTGTGAGAGGGATCAATGGTAGATCCTTAGGTTGGTTTTTGTTCTTGAACCGGAATCAAGAAACTTGTAAGAGTTCTCACTTAGCTAGAAAGTGAAGTTGTAATCTTTGAGAAGATTGATTGTGGAAATCCTAAGTGGTGATACTTAGATAGTTGATGTAGGTATCGAGTTGGCCGAACCACTATAAGTTCTTAGTGTTCTTTCTTTTACCGCAATCTTTTTCAAAGAAAATTCAAAGCTTCTATAATCACACTATTCAACCCCCCTTTTATTGTGATTATCGACTCAACAATCTTTACCCTAGGTTTTGAAATGGTTTGCTTGAGGACAATGATATATTCTAAATTTATACACATAATTGAGCAAGAATTTATGAATTGCCACCTCATAATTTGTATTTTAATGGTTAAATTTATACATTTTGTGAAATCTTTGTAGGATGAATGACTGGAAAGAAGTGAGGTGAAAAGAAGCAATGGAGACATAAACGTTGAAAGCTTGAAGAAACTTGAAGGATGCAAAAGACAACAGTCGGCCACGGTCATGGCCTTTATGCTCCATGACCGTGGCCAACCAAGAAGAGCAGTAAGATGGAAGTAGTAGCCAGCCATGGTCATGGAGCTGAGCGTGGCCCTAACCGTGGATCAAGGAAGAAAACCAAAATCGGACAGAAGCAAGCCACGATGATGAAGCTGACCATGGCACCGACCGTGGAGCAAGCTTCAACAATGCAAGAGAAGCAGTAGCAAGCCACAGTCATGGTCTCTGAGCACCATGATCGTGACCACCTGGGCAGAAGAGAGAGAAAGCTCTTTGAATAGGACAAATTGTGGGGACCAATGGGGCATTTTGGACTAATCTCATGTAGGGTTTTTATGTTAGCTTGATTTTCTTAGTCAGGGTGTAAAGATGTAGTCTAGGGATGATGATTTTCCTATATTATTGATTAGGCTTGTTGTGG
Source organism: Flueggea neowawraea (assembly GCA_948243855.1). Lineage (NCBI taxonomy): Eukaryota > Viridiplantae > Streptophyta > Magnoliopsida > Malpighiales > Phyllanthaceae > Flueggea > Flueggea neowawraea. Next base: position 24,576 of record CAODLS013456123.1, on the reverse strand, counting down.
TTATTAATGTTCTTTATTTATTGGCTTGTTGGGTTGGTTTAATGAGTTTTTGAATGTGATTATGACTTAGATTGTCCACCTATGTGGTAGTTTTAGCAAGTTTAGTTGATGAATCGAGAGATGAAGACTAAATGAGGCCACAACCATTAAACTTGTTAGGTTTAGGATAGAGATATATCTATGCCCATAAGGTGTTCGATGAGATTAGCTAGAGACCTAAGAACCCTAATTAACTTAAGTGAGGCTAAGAGGACCCTCTTATTTAATGCATGGATGGTTTAGATGACATTGAGAGAGGTTTCAATCTAGCGGAGAAAACATCCAATCCTAGAGACCCTTTTCTTTAGCCTAGCCAAATAGGAATTCTTAGCCAAAAATTTCAAGCCCCAACACTTTTTTCATATTGATTTTCACCTTTTAGCTTCTAGTTTTAATTACTTGCATTGTATTTTCTTTAATTCGCTCAAAATTCCCAAAAACAAACCATGATTTCAATTGCTTTTATTTTATTTTTTTGACCATAATTAATTCACGTTTTTCAAGGATTCGCTACCCAACGATACTCTTGAGTGTTAAACTACAAAAATCCTCGTGCGCTTGCGAGGCACTCAGCAGACAAGCAAATGAGTAAGTGTGGGAAAGATTGATGTATGCTAAATTTGCATGGTTAATCAAGCAAGAATATACCTATTTTCATCCTATAAACCATGTGTTTGAGATGAAATTTATATGATCTTTGTGATGTATATAGCATGAAATAAATTGGAGAAAAACAAGTAGAAAAATGTGGAGAAATGATTTGATATGGAAAGGCCCTAAGTAAACTCAAGAAAACGTGAAGAAAATGAAGAGTTCAAGGTGGAAAGGGGTGTCATGGCCATGGTGGCATGTGTTATGGCTGTGACTAGCAAAAAAAAGTCACATTTTAAAAGTAGACAAGTGTCATGGTCGTGACACTCATTTGTCATGGCCGTTACACTCCTGCACCTCCTAAAATCCAAGTAATGTGAGAAGACAAAGATGTGGGGACCAATGTGCAACTTTAGGATTTCTCTTGTAGGGTTTTGTGACTTGGAGAAGGTTTAACACTCATTTGGGACATGGTTTATTTCTCTAGAACTATTTTAATTTCTTAGTTTAAATCAAGGAGATTGGAAGGGAGATCACTTGTCTAAGGCTTCTTTATTTCAAATATTGTATCAAAGGCACTTGGAGTTTATTTCTCTTTCATTTTCCTCTTTTGTATTTGAATATTTATAATTTTTTAATGGATATTTATGTTTTTATGTTTTATTTAATTATGGTAGCTTAATTTTCTCAGTTGGGGTGTAAAGATGTAGGCTAGGGATGATGATTTTGCCATGCTATTAATTGGGTCTTTGTGTTTGCTATTGTTTATGATCTATTGCCTTGGTGGGTTGGTTTGATGAGTTGTTTACTGTAATTATGACTTAGATTGGTCACCTAGATTATAGTTTTAGCAAGTTTAGTGAATGAATCGAGAGATGAAGACTAAATTAGGCCACAACCATTAAACTTGTGACGTTTAGGATAGAGATATATCTATGTCCATAAGGTGTTCGATGAAATTCCCCACTAGCCTAAAGACTCTAATTAACTTAAGTGAGGTCGAAAGGTCCCTATTATTAAATATAGGTATGGTTTAAATGACATTGAGAGAGGCTCCAAACTATCTTAGCTGAGAGAACACCCAACCCCATATACCCTTCTATTAGCTTAGTTAAATAGAATTCTTTATCCAAAATCTTAAAGCCCAACGCTTTTCTATTATTGTTTTTCACACTTTAGCTCCCACTTTTCATTGTTTGCCTTGTGTTTCATTTTATTTACCCAAAAATCCCAAAAGAACCAAACATGTGTTCTCTTGTTTTATTTTTACTTTCAATCACAATTAATTCCTGCTCTCCGAGGATTCGATACTCGATGATATACTTGAGGGTTAAAACTATGACGATCCTTATGCACTTGCAAGGCATCATTATTTCTCTATGTTTTTCTTCTTCTTTTGTTGCTAGAAAAAGAAAAAAAGATCCAAATTAAAAAACCAATCAAACCTAGAATCCAATGAAACCGAAGAATCAAAGTCAGTAACATACACAAAAACAAAAACCTATAAACCTAACCATTGAGCTTAATCCTAGATTGCATATTTTTCTTGTCAGGACAAACAAGAAGAGTTCTTCAACTATTCCAAAATGCAGTTCAAGTATTCAACATGCAGAAGCCTTAAAGCCATTAACCGACAGCAACAGAGCTACTGGAGTTACCAGGCTACCTTTGCTCCCTGAATAACCTATTTAATTTCTCAGTGGTTACAAATTTTGATCTCTGATTGATATGTTCATTGTTCTTCTTCATCGCCTCATAAAACCAAACCTTCTTCATCGCCTCCTAAAACAAAAACCCAAACCAGATTCACCCTGTAAGTTTCAAATTGTAAAACACCATATCCTCCTAAATATCAAAGAAACCAGTCGCTCTCACCTTTGTCTAGTCTCCTCTCTCTTTGTCATCTCATTCGCTCTTTTCTCTCTCTGATTGATCTCTTCTATCTTTGGCCTCATTTTCTCCTTTTTCAGTGTAAAGAAGAATAGAAGCCACGACCGTTGCTATTAACATTCCTATAACCACATTTCTCAACATCATCTTCTTCCTCCTCTTTCTCTTCAATTCTCTGTCTCCATTGACTTTGAATTACAGAGATCCTCGGCACACTCTACCAGCACCGTCGTTATAGCAACCTTTCATGAAGAGGAAAACTAGTGGATGGTGTAGTTAGGGATTGGGTTTTGTGGGTAAGCTTAGAAAGGAATTAGAGGGCAAAAATGAATGGCATTGTAGGAGGCGAAAGCATCTTTCCTTTTTTTGGGGGGGAGGGGGAAGGGGAGGGTGTTGTTTATAATTAGGAGAAAAGATTCAATTTCAAAGAAGGTAATTTTAAAAGATAAAAGGAAGGAAGGGTAAAGAGATAGAGAGAGAGAGAGAATAAAAGTATGTGGCTCCTGATGATGCTTATTACTATGAGATCATTCAGTGACAGATAAGTTTACCAATTATCATAAGAGAAAGAAAGGTGTAGGCAGAGACAGTGGCGATGAGAGAAAGTGTTACATCCTATTCTATCATATAACTATACTATAATATAAAATTATATTAATAGAACATGTATTCATACTGGTCTTTTATATCCGGTGGTGCATAATTTTTTTAAACAAAACATGTAAATAGATTTAACAAAAGCACATATAACACTCAATGTTTTCCTCTCAAAACTATATGTATAATGATAACAAAATGTATAGGAGAGAGACTGTGGGACCCAGTCGGATGACCTATGCTCCATACGTATATGCAACAGTCAATCAGCCTCACGCTTGATCAACTTCTAAAAACTGTATATGCTAGAGTCCTGGAAAAATATTAGCGTTTTATATGAGTTTCTTCTCAATGAGAGAAACTATCATCAGTAAATCTACAACATATAACATACACATCCGATATATATTATACACACACATGCCTTTCCTCTGGGTGCAGTACATCTGATTTAGAATTATTTATGTACGTTTAAACCATGTTTCAGCAACCAAATGATCAATTGTACCGAAAAACTCCTCAGCACCCTATTTTCTTTGCTAATCATATCGCATGTTTGGCCTCTCTATAGGCTTTAAGGGAAGGGCAACATTAAGATCAATCCTTTCCCCAGGTGCAGGTGGGACATATGATGCACTATGAGAATGATGTGAGCTAGCTGGACCCTCTCTCCTCGGTTGATCAGGGTATTCACCACGATCACTAGCTTCTAAAGTCCTATATGAAAAGAAATGTTAACATGTTACCATGCAGTATTATGCCAAGACTATGTATGCAATGTATGTATATTCCCAGGGAATCATATCCCTGCCCTGATATCACTAAATGTGTTACATCCTATTCTATCATATAACTATACTATAATATAAAATTATATTAATAGAACATGTATTCATACTGGTCTTTTATATCCGGTGGTGCATAAAATATTTAAAAAAAAAAACATGTAAACATATTTAACAAAAGTACATATAACACTCAATGTTTTTCTCTGAAAACTATATGTATATTGATAACAAAATGTAGAGGAGAGAGAGTGTGGGACCCAGTCGGATGACATGTGCTCCATGCGTATATGCAACAGTCAATCTGTCTCACGCTTGATCAACTTCCAAAAAATGTATATGCTAGAGTCCTGAAAAAATATTAGCGTTTTATATGAGTCGCTACTCAATAAGAGAAACTATCATAAGTAAATCCACAACATATAGCATACACATCAGATATATATTATACACACAATGTGAAATAGTGCAAGTGAATGCAATTCCAATTTTCTTTGGAGCTTAGCCAAAAAACGATAAGCCTCTACCCGGGTCTATAGAGACATATAGTCTCGAAACTATAAGCCAGCTGGCGATCGATCTATAAACTATAAGAGACATTAAGTCTCAAATCATGTACTGTATCTGTGGAGACGTTTAGTCTCGAAATTATAGTCCGCTGACAATCGATCAATGAACTGTAAGAAACATTAAGTCTCACATCATTTGAATTATAGAGACGTCTCGTATCATTTCATGTACTATAAGAGATCTTAAACATGTTGGCCAAGTACGCCTTTGAAGTCAATAATGCCAGTCCATATCATTTGAATCATTAATCAAATTATGCATATAAACGATATCTGTAATTACAAATCATATCATTTCTATATTTTGGCATCAAGGCAAGCCAAGTCATATTCACTGTATAAGAGAAACAAAGTCATATTCGGTGAGTCCATATAATATTTCATGCATTTGTCTATAGCACATTTTCAACAATTCATATATCATACACGTGTCACTTATAAATAATACAAGGTATCTCATATATTTGCACGTGTAATAAGCAAATCATTCCATGTTATAACATAATCACATATTAAGACATAGTATCAATTTCAACACATATCATTGCATATAGAAAATACGTGGAGACACCTCCAGTTTCTACTCACTTGTGCCTCCAATGTACGTATCAGGTACTGAGGACTTCTAGTTCCCCAATCTACGAGTATTTGGATTCTCCGGGTCTATAAAATATTAAAAATTACATTTATCAAGGTCAAGCACATTGTTTATAAAATTATAGATTAGTCCCTTAGAGTGTTTTTCTTAGCTCTACTTCAATTGAGCAGTCTGTTGTTTTTTCAGCATTTCTGGAGTTAATAGACATGCAATGAATATGATATAAATTACCTAATAAAATAGACATCCTAAGTTTTTTTTTTCATATAAAATATAAACCCTGAGTTAATTTCTACAATTTCGTAAGTTAGCCTTGTCACTGCCATAATATAGTTACAGGACATAGACTGGCATTATAGAGTTTCCTGACTATAGTTCATTCATTACGAAACCAAATGGAGTCATACAAATTGGAACAGAAACTAGACATATGTAAATTTCCAATGGTATAAATCGCCTTGTCTAATTCCATCTATAAAAGGTGCAGTAAATCTATAAATCCAAACCGGATGATAAAATAGGGCAGACAGACCTATCCTTAGTGTTTTTTTCCTGGTTTCATCTATACAAATCCAAATAAAGAAGGGTTTGTTGGTTTCAAAACTAGATTCCCATATGAATATTTACGGAAAATATCAAAGGCTAATTCAAACTACCAACATCCCGGTGGAATTTATAACTTAACCTAGAATCAAACGTGACTGAATGGAACAATAAGTCTGACCATCCAAAATTAAACAAGTATAACTACCTACACATATGGATTGAAGCATCTTATTTTTATATACAGTTAAAATACATGTTTATACACAACTTTCATGTTTTATAGGTTTCCAAATGAAGTCCCTAAGGTTTCCCAAAATCAGCATATAAGCAGACTGTTCCTACTCAATCTATGAACAGGGCAGTTCACACTATTTTGACCATAACTATAAAACGGAGAAAAATTAAACAAAACGGTTTTACAGGAATCTATAGGACAAATACATGTACAAGTTTCATTTTTTGAGTTTTCTGAAATTCTGTCTCTAACAATTTCAGCAATTGGAAGCTAACAAACTGATATCAGGAGTTATTACGAGTTCAGGAGTACCTTGCTTTGTTCAAGCCTTTCTTGAGAGAAATTGATGATTAATTGTGTGGTGGTTCTTCTGGACAGAGTTTTGAGACTAAAAGGGTTGGTGTTCTGCTGAGTTTTGAGAAGAAAAAGTGCTAAAAAAAAGCTGGTCTTTGCAGATATGTGAGTGAAGGATTGAGTCAATTTATAGTTATTCCATCCTTATCCTAATAATCATTGACCTTGCTAAATTTTTCTACGTATGTGCACGTGTGTGTGTGTGTGTTTTGCTTGCCCAATTTATGTGTGTTTGCAGGTTTAATAATTATATGTTGAGATCATATAGAAAACTTTGTTTACGGTGAAAAATGTTTGGCAAGTAGTTAGGTTGACATTTTGACAGTCATACTATTATTTTTAATTTAACCTATTTCTTTGTTTCCATTCCTTTTAGTCCCTATCTTATTGTTGGTTCACACATATTATTCAAGACTTTACTCTTTACAATTTTATTTGACACACATTAAGAATAAGATTTCAACTCTAATCGTAAATTCGATACTAGAATTTTTAATCAACATTTATCGCAGCTACGCGATTGTACCTAAGGAATAATTTTCAACTAATTTCTTATCTATTTTCTTAATAATATATTCATAAATTATTATTCTCGTAATAGATTTATTCCTCAATTTATATACAATCTCTAAATAATGAAAATATATAATGTAACATATGTATGAATATATCTATGCAATGCATGTGTTTTTTAGGGATGGGGTCACAGAAAGAAAGGCCTAGAGAAATAGATAAGAGAGAAAAATAGAGAGAGTGAGAGAAAAGTTCAGAGGTGGCAGACAAACAAAGACGAGGATATATTCGTACTTATGCATTTTCCGTTAAGAAAAATTGACACCGTTAACATCTAAGGATGCAATGGGAGCATTTTGAAAACACATTGGCCGAAACGGCTAATTCGATTTTCGAGAGGGATGAAATAGAAATTGCTCCAAGAATTTATAAAATTGTATTTACTTTAATATGCTTTTCATGAGTAATTTAGTAAATTGGAAAGGGTATTTTAATAAATTAACTTGATATAAGACAAGAAATTTGTCTGACTCAAGCTGTTATACATTTTTCCCTTTGGCAAAATACATTTATAATAACAAAAATTACATAAAAAACTAATTAATAGCATCTCTAATGCATTCTTTAAAACTCATTTATTCCCTATGTTTAAGATTTAACTAAAAAAAGTTTCAATGCTCTCCTTATAATTTAGTTTCGACTAGAGTAAATAAATTAAAATAACCTAACTTTTAGGATTTGCATCAAAAATAACTTATACTTTAAGAAATAACTATAAAATTCTTGAATTTTGAGTTTTGCTTTAAAAATAACTCAGTGTCAGTGTGACGTTTGTTTTTGTTATTAGTTGTCACACTGGACAGGCTATAAGGCAAGCACACATGGCAACTTGCTAGGAATGTTTTAAAAAAACCAAGAGGATGTCGATATGACTTCGTAATAAATAACTTTTAAAAAAGAACAAAATTTAAGTAGTGTCATATTAGCTAAAACGACATCGTTTTGGTATTCGTCAATGTTGTTCTTTCTCTAATGTCAGAGTCTACTGACACTTATATCTTTGATATGTTGATTCATAATTACAGAGAGTCGTTAGCAACTTTCAGAGATGTTAAAGTTGAGTTTACTAAGCGATAAACAAACTTTGGGGCACAGACTTCGATTCGAGAGGCAAGTTCACATTCTAGTCTTTTTGTTTGGGGTTTAAGTTCCCTACTTGTATTTCCACTATTGTTGCAGGTAACTTGACTTAATGAAGCTTCTCTTTTATCCAAAAAAAAATCAAATCAATTATTTAAAGATAAAAAATCAATAAATATTAATTGGTACAAGAATTATAGGTACATTTTGTTGATAATTCAAAATCCCAATGCGTTGAAAGTCAAGTTATTACGAGAATGTTAGAGACTCACAATTATCATGTAGAAAAACTTTATCCATATACTAGTGCTTCAACTATTCACAAAATGGATTGGAATTAATCACATGTTTGGTCCATTTTATTATAACTATTCACAACATGGATCAAAATCAATCTAATTTAATTCAAGATTCCTATATATGTGAAAAACCAAATTATTATGAGAAATGCTACAATCATCATCATCAGGGCAAAAAACTGAACACAACCAAATATGCAAATACTCATTTGATCCCCTAGTACCTAAAACATAAACATCTATGTTTGTAGAGCCAAGTGCTTAAAGAGATAATAGAAACAAGTCTAAATCAAGAGGAAAATGATAATACAAAGAACGAAAACTGTAAAATTAAGCCTGTAACATTGTTTGAAGTCTTTTTATGTTTTCCTCCACATTGCTTAGTGTCCTGATGGGTGCCCCTGTTTCCAGTCGTGGATTGTCTTTTCGGCCAAAACATGCCACTGAGTGTTCAACTTGATTTTTTCCATTTCCAATTTTGTGACTTTATTCTCAAGTTCTGATTTTTCCGACCCCCAGTCATCCCAATTGGTAATATGAGTCAAGACAGCAAGTTCGTCTCTTAGCATCTCAAATTCAAGGCTGTGAAATCCAAGCTGCAAGAATGATTATAAACAAAAACTTAGGTGATAAACTTATCAAAAGTATCAGTACGACTATTGAACAGAAAAAGTTAAGTACATTTCTTTACAATCGAATATTCTATTTATTTTGTGGTTTCAGTTATGCTCTATATTTGTCTCGTAGGTGTGCAAGGCAAATAATGAATTTAAGAAAATTTTCAATTCATGTTAGGTCTCTTTGGTTAATTCTATTGTTTAGAATCATTTAATATCACCTAAGGAATTTAAAAAATTCTAAAATGAGGCCAGATAATATAATGTACTCAAATGCCAATAAAACTGAAGCAACTCGATTTTACGTTAATATTTGAATTTTCGATGAACAAATGAACATTTAAAGAGAGATAAATGAATTGCACCTGTGGCCCCAAATTTGGATCCTTTGATAGTTCCTCCAGTTTCATATTTTGATTAGCCACTTCTTTCTCCTTATCAGCAAATTCCCCTTGCAGTTCAGTTTTCCTGGTTTTCAAGAGTTTCAGCTTTTCAATCATCATCCTCTCCTCCTGAGCAAAACTTCTATTTGTCATTTCCTCCTCCGCAATTTCAGCTTTCAATGCATCAATGCGATTTTTCAGATTTCCTTTGTCTTTCTGTAAAAATAAGGTCGAATCACTATGATATAAATTCATTTAGTCTGGTGAGTATCTCTTTCCAGACTAATTTAATTCACACCATTAAGTTTAGCTTATAAGTACATAAGATAAAGGTTTCACATGCTTCACAATGCAATGAGTAATACGCATAAATTGTTAGTATTTTTATAGACTGAGAAACATAATGGAGGAACACAAGACACAAAACAATGGTCTACCATTTTCATTCCATTGTTGGGTTTAAATACAAAAAGTTTGCAACTAAAACAATAGAAAATACTGCAACCACTAAACTATAAAATATGAACCACAACTGAAAAATAGCAACAACTAATCCACTAAATAAAAGACTAGGTCTTCTATCTTAGACGAAGTCTTGACAACTTAGGTAATTTCTTCACATAAGGCCACGGTCAACTTGTAATACTTTTGCATTATTCAAGTCATATTTCTAATACCCTTCATTGACTTTCATACTGCAAAGTTTCAAATTTCTTCCTTAACAGATCAAGATTGGTAAAGCCTCTGTGAAAAATACCTGGTCTTCACTTCTGTAGTACACCAAAGAGGCTTCAATTTATAGACATGTAGATCTTCATAGTTTAAAGACTTGATGATCATCAGTTTATAGATACGTATGTCTTTTAAAATTCTTAGTTTTAAGATTTGTAGGTCTTTAATTTATAAACATGTAGGTCTTTAGAATTGACAGTTTAAATATTGTAGTTCTTCAGTTTATACACATGTATATCTTCAAATTGACAGTTTAAAGACTTGCTTAGATCTTCACAAGCATTCAGTTTAAGGATATGAAAGCCTATTCACTTTGGAGTTCACAAACTTGCAAGATTCTATACTTATGGTGTTATACTCACCCTTTTGTGCATTTGATTCTTACTGAAGTGTTTTTCTTGCATTGATTAAACACTTTCTCACACACCAGAAGATAAAATGGAGGACATTATCTTCATAGAAAAGAGAATAAGAAACATGACACTTGTATTTCTCAATCTCAACCACTCTCTTTATTTTTTTTTTCTTCTTTTCTTCTCACGGTTGAAGTCTCTCTTGATCACTCACAGGTCCTTCAAGAAGAAGACTTTGATACCGCAATATTGAAAAGGACAAAGAGCTACAGCAATAATCAAGAAATTGTAGAAGTAGATAGAACATAAAATTTATAAAGAAGAGATCATATTTTCTACTATATTATTCATGCATTGAAAGTGCCTATTTATAGGCTTACAAGACAACTAAACCAACACAAAAATCTGAAGTGATTTCAGATTTATTGGCCACTACTTCAGTAATTAATTGACAACCGAAAATCAGAAATTTTAGCAACCGAAAATCTGCAAACAACTAGAGTTTTTATGATAGAAAAATCTACAGAATATCGACTACCGGAGTTTCAAATTTCTTCCTTAAGATCAAGCTAGGTAAAGCCTTTGTGAAAAATGCCTAGTCTTCACTTCTGCAGTACAGCAAAGAAACTTCAGTTTATAGACATGTAGGTCTTCATAGTTTAAAGACTTGACAATCCTCAATTTATAAATGTGTAGATCTTTCAACTAAGTCATGTTGAAGCTGTGGCTTTTGCTCAAGGAAAGTACAAAATGAAAGACGTGGAAACATGGAAGGTGTTCTGTGGGTTTTTTAGTCTGTGATGGTGATGTTATCATGATTCACTACAAAAATCGGGATTTGTTCACCTCTGATTGTGGAGATTAATATGGGAAGTGTTGCATGCATTGAAATGGGCTACCGATCAAGGCTACGTAGAGGCGATTCTCGAGTCAGATTCCCAGCCTGCAATTAATATCATCTTGCAAACTTCGAAATGGAGAGCAAATCAACAAGCCCTCATATGGGAAACTTGGGAATTGTTACTTAAACGAAACTTCAAGTTCAACCACGTCTATAGAGAAGAAACCGAGCTGCACATTGGATTGCTAGTGAAGGCCTTAGCGAAACAGACATTTAGTGTACTTATAGATAACTTTTCTCCTAGACTCTTGAACATTTAATACTTGGATACTCAAAGGATTCCTGTTATTGATCATTTTATTAATAAAATTCCTACTGCTTCTCTATTGAGTCAATCTATTGAGTTGATGGGGAAAGAATGCCACTCCGATATGGGTTCATGCCTAACTGATTCAACATTTGGGTAGGTTGGTCATAAAACTAGTAATGTAAACAGAAAGATTAGCTGCAATAAATCTGACCTCGACAAACATGAATTCTTTTGTTATAATCTATATTACAAAAAGGATACTATAACGCCTGTACAAACAGGATTTGGAGGACATCAACACAAACTACAACCAATCACAACAAAAATACTTTAACTCATTTCGTAACGCTGCTGCGAAGGATTAATGTCTGAGCGGACTAATCAGATGTTATGCATCTGAACTTAGGAAGTTTTATGACTATAAGAAACACATCAGGCTCGTAAAACATGTAACATGAACATAAAACTTAAAAAACTTAAAGCGGTGTAATTATGAGCTTATAGTACCTGAACACGATCTCGAGAAGCTTTGCAAATTTCTCTGCGTTTGCGTTTTCTCTCGTTCTCATATTGATCTTCCGAAGCTCCATGTCCAGCACCAGATGCACCTGCAAAATTGATCGGCAGTGAAGAAATCATTCTGTTGACGAGCTCGCAAAATAGCGAACATAAGATCAAGGCACTTCTAAAGACATCAAATAAGAAAATGTTCAAAAGAATTAAATTACGCGGAGGAATGTGATGAAGGTCGGACATGGTTTAGCTACAACCTGAAGAGGATCAGAAGAGAGGGAGAGAGAGGGGTTTTAGTGAGACTATAAACATGAAGAAGAAAGGAAGTAAGCTTGGTGCAGGAAGAAATAGCAATGTTTCGCTGTTGTTTACGTGAAATCGCTACAACCAAGCGCAATCTGGCGCATTCACCATTTTGCCCTTGCCAATTGCTAGCTCACCGTACCACGACATCGTTTAAGTGATGAAACTGGAAGAGGTAAGCTGAAAACGTGGATGCAAGTCTAAATTAGATTAGGCCCATGATCTACGTCCTAAACCCAGCCTAGTCCAACTATTTTCGATATCACACATGACACTAGCATATAACCGAATAAAAGAATTAAAAATATATACATTTTATTTTAAAATTTATTTACATTTTTTTTAAAAAGACTAAATATTGAAATAATTATTCAAAATTTTTTGATAAAAAAATTATTCAAAATTAATTTATATTTTAAGATGAAAAATTTTAAATATATTTTTAAATAATTTTTTTTGTTTTCACGAAACATAAGTCTAATTCAGTTGCAGATTTAATTAAATTTTTAAAGAGGAGCAGCAAATCTACATATATTTTATATTTTTTACATTTTTTATTTATAAAAATAAGTATTCGCTTTTGATACCTCTCTTTCAAAAGTAGATCCGCATTTCCAAAAAAAAAAAGAAAATCATTGAAATTTTTATATTTTGTTATTTAAAGAAAAATAACTCAAGTTAACAAATTAAACAATTATAAAGAAAAATAATTAATTTAAAAGTAAAACATTTTCCACACACGTGTAGTCGACATTTTCAATACATCACTTTAGTGAGCCAAAGAATTCGGGCATAGCAAACCAGCTCAATAAAACAAAATAGTTAATTCAAGAAATAGTGATGACCAAACCAACCTAACCTGAGTGGAGCTGTGTAGCTGGTAATCAGGACTCAGAACAAGGGCACTCCTGCCAGGGAACACAGAGCCATGCTGTTGCAGCAATTGGAGCTTCTCATTAAACGTTACCGAAGACATGGACGGGAAAGAAAGTAACAGTACAACCCTAAAGATAGAGATATAGCTCAAAATCAGACTGCAAAAATACATATATACAGAAGAGAGAAGGGACTGGGAAAGATGGGGTGAGAAGAGAAAAGTCAACCGATGAGAAAGTTGAGATAGGAAGGAGCTCTTAAGGCAGAGAGAAAAGACCCATCCCGTCCGAGTTGACGATCGAGTTGTAGTGGAAAAGTCTTTCTTTAAGGAAAAATTAGATGAAATGTGCGTTGCTACTCCGTCTTGTGTTTTCTTAATTTTTCACAATTTTTAATTTCTACAGCTTTTTAACTGTTTCAGTACTTTAATGAAGTTTTCACATGGGAGAAACACTAAAAAAGATGGCAGAATGCAACAAAAATATTGCGGAAAAGCGTGGCTTGGCATGTAACTTATTTTTGCCATGATTCGCTTCTGAAAAGCCTCTTGAACTAATAGCAAATCTCTGTTCCCTATGTACACCAACTCCATCACTCCAATAAAAAACTTAAGAGAAGAAATCACCCCTTGAAAACCTTTTGACTCAATATATGTCTCAAATAAAGACAAGAGATGCTAAGGTTGATCAGGCTATTCAAACTCAACAAGTCACCATTTTAAATTTAAAAAGTCAAATGGGTCAAATAGTCAAGGTGGTTTCCAAAGGAAAAATGAGAAACTACTAAGTATTTTTCAAGTTAACTCAAAAGAGAGTGTGATAACTATAACTTTAAGAAGTGGGAAAGAGCTTGAGGAGCTAAGGATGGAAGAGAAATCTAGAAAAGAAAAGGGAAAAAATTATGGTGGAAGAACCCAAGAATGACATGGAAGCTAAGGAGAAAAAAGTGTCACAAAAAGAGCTCTTTTCCAACGAAAACAATGAGATAAAGCCCTATGTGCCTCTTATTGTATTTCCTCAACGGTTGAAGGCTTACACTAAGGACAACAATTTCAAGAAGTTTTTAGAATTTCAAGAAGGTTTAAATGAACATCCCCTTAATTGAGGTATTGCACACATGCCTCATTATGCAAAATTCTTAAAGGATATTGTGTCCAACAAGAAGAAATTAGAGGAATATGCCATGATTGCCTTAGCCGAACAATGTAATGTGGTGATTCAAAACAAGCTCCCTCCAAAACTCAAAGATTCGAGGAGTTTCACCATTCTGTTGGTTCCAAGAGAGGATAGAAATGTCACTCCAAGACGGAGAGTGAATTGGATTTTTAGAGATTCAAAGACTTAGTTGAAAACCTTTGCAAACTAAAGCAAATAATAAAGCCCTTTTTCAAACCAAAATCAAACTTAAATGCAGAAGAAATAAAACAATCAATTCACACACAATGTAAAGTAAAATATAATGCAAAGTAAAGGGTAAGGGAAGAGAGAACAAGTCTAATGTATAGTGTCTCGGTACTCTTTAACCTATGTTCACACCTCGAGAATCTTCTTAAGAATTTCAATCCACTATCTCCTCACTTGCGGGTAGAGGAAAAGTGTTACAATCACTTATGTTTGCGGGATTAACAAGAAAACCACTACACCTTGTTTTATAGACCAATCAAGCAAACAAAACCTCTAGTTTTTACAGGCTCAACTAGAAAACTGTTCACCTCTAGTTTTTAAGACTCACTAGCAACCACTATTATTTTTCTAAGGAACAATAAGTAACCTATCTAGTACAAGCAAAAACCTTTCTTGTTATAGGAATCAACCTAAGATACAACAATATTAAGCTCACACAAACCGAGAAATGTGATAGCAAGTAAATAATTCAAATGGGTAGAAATGTAGACCTGAGAGAGAAAATGAATAGCAAACTTAGCAAAAGGTCTCTTTGTAAACACAGTTGGTCCTAATGAGAATGGTACTCCAAGAAATGGGTGAATTGGAGTTTTAAAGAATTTGCATACTTTGTTGTAAATCTTTTGCAATATAAAACAAATAACAAAGTTAAATGCATAAGTTAAACTAAATCCAATTCAGAAACAATATAAATCAAATATAAGTAAAGTAAAGAGAGTAAGAGAAAAAGAAAATAAAGCCTCAATTTATAGTAGTTCGATCATCTTGACCTACATCCACTCATCTACATTTTGGTTATGGTTTGACTTAACATGGGTATCAAAATGGTTTTGGGCCTAGGGTATAAAAGGGATTTATATTCCAGGATATGAGATGTCAAAATTCCTAGAAATACAAGAGTTATATATTATATAATTGAAAAAAGTTTCTACTTAAATAAATAAGGTTATAGACTAGCTCAACTGACTTAACTTTGAGTGAAATGTGAATCTTGTACCCCCTACTTGTTTTAACTTTAGGGAAGTTAAATTTAGTGGGACTTTTTCAAAAACCTCTTATTAAAAATTTGCAAATAGATACAATGGGAACAAGTAGCAACACATCAACCTTTACATTGTGATAAGATCCTTGAGAAGGAGAAATTGGTTGGGACTAAGTTCCTTGATTGCTCTCGAAACTTAAGAATTGTTCTTAAGCAAGAATGGAAGAGGTATGTCCTATATACAACAGTTCCCAATGGACCTGCACTCAATGCCCCTCGAGCACAAAAGGATGATTATAAGAAGTGTAAAAATTACTTGACGATTGTCACATGCTACTATAGTTATGAATTTGATTCGAAGCTATAGAGGTAATTGACATAATGAGGCATCTAAAGGAAAAGTTTCAAGCCCATCCAGAAAGGTTCTTGACATCCAAGACCAATGACGTTTTTGTGGTTCAAAAGGGAAAGGGCAAAGCCAGGCTAAGCCAAAGTGTGTTGGCAAGGGCAAAGGGAAACCCAAGCCCAAGCCTAAGCCTAAGCCAAAAGATAACCAAACCAAAAAGAGGGAGTTTGTTTCCATTGCCATGAGACTGGACATTGAAAGACGAATTGCAAACTCTACTTGGAGAAGCTAAAGAAGAAGAAAAGTGAGACTTCTACTTCAGGTATTTTGTTATAGAAATCAATATGTCTACTAACTTTTCATGGGTATTTGATTCTGGATTTGGAGCACAAAAGCTTGAGAATTAGTAGATCATTGATAAAAGGCGAAATGGACCTACGAGTGTGCAATGGAGCAAGAGTTGTTGCATTAGCAAGAGTTACTACATTAACTTTGTCTAGGGGACTTGTTTTATAATTATTGAATTGTTATTATGTTCCTACTATAACTAATAACATTATTTTCGTTTCTTATTTAGACAATGATGGATTTAATTTTATTATTAAGAATAATAAGATTTCCATCTATCATGATTACAAAGGTTCTCTCTTTATGGTGATTAAATTATTAAGATGATTAATTTGATTAATCAATAATAATTATAATTTAGGGTTTTATGATTTATGCGTAAATAAGATTTAATACATAGTTTATTAATGTAATGAGCTTTTAATATGAATCATCAATTATCATGGTTATAATTATTTAATTGTGTGACATAATTCGGCCCATATGAGTGATTTATTTAATGATAATGTATCACAAAATTAAAAGACCAATAACAGTAAGAGACCTATGAAGAATTTTCTCTCAAATAAACCTAATTAGGAAGGCGAAATTTGGCACACACATCCTAATTAGGGGAGAAGAAATTCGGCACACACCACTCCTCCTATTTTTTAGGAGTCTCTTTCCTTATATGACAAGGAGGAATTTTGGCACACACTTGCTTAATTAGGATTCCATGTCTAATTAGGATTTTTATTCTTCTATAACAAGGAAAATAAAATCCTAATATGCATGTGACAAACTTAATTAGAAAGTGTTTATTCTTGTGAGACAAGAAAGGCAAACCTAGTGGGACTAGATAGAAAATTCGACACACTCTTGCTTGAATAGGAAGAAGACGAATTTTGGAGGGCAAGGAATGGAATTTTTGAAATCCCTAGTGCACCTATTTAGGTTCTCACATGTGCCTATAAATAGGTATCACTCCTTGCTATTCTCTCATGGTTTGGCCGAATTAGTGAGTGCCACAAACAAAAGAGAGAAAATAATTTATAAGCTTTTAGAATAGAGATTCTAAAAAGGTGCAAGCACACTCCACCAATCCAAAGGAAGTTTGTTTGTGTAGATACCTCTAAACACATTCGCGGAAGGCAACATGAGTTCAAAAGGCGGTTCGGGTTTTGAAACACGAAAAATACATCAACACCTTTTTCGATTAAATGTTAAAGCTTTGGATCTAAGGTAGATCTACTAAAATTTGTTTAAGAATGCCATAAACTAGCCACGAATTCCAACATGATATCTTTAGGCCACTTGATGAGTAGGATTGATGGAATGTGTACATACTCAAATGAATTGATAAAGGGGGTTTATCAATGTCTTTCGTTATGTCAATTTACTTGGGATCAAGAAATACTTTAAGCAATGTAAGGTTGACATGTGACCATGCCTTATGCTTAAATAAGATATCGTGAGACAAAAGGACTAAATGTCAAACTGTGAAAGGTTAACTCGAATCACTGGCTCTACTTGATTTTGGATTGCCATAATGTATTACTGGATACCGCTTATGGACTATGGGCCCAAGCTATGGGACAAGGCTCATTGCCAATTTTGAGTGGGTCTATTGGGTCACCTACTATAACGAATTGGATTGGATGACAAATATTATCTCTTGTGGTATTTGAATTATTGAAATAATTAATGTGATTAATTATTAATAATTAAGAGTTTTATGATTTATATCTTAAATATGATATAAGATATAATCCATTAATATAATGGACTTTTGTTATAAATTGAATCTTATTAAATTAAATATTTTGTGGAATTGTTATTATGTATGACATAAGAAATTCGGGCCATATATTTTAATAAGGGAGTGATTTATTTAATTATAATGTATCATCCAATTAAAAGTCCAATAACATTAATGAACCCATTGGAGAAATTCGGCACACATCAACTCTCCTATTTTTTAGGAGTCTCTATTCTTGTATGATAAGGAGAAATTCAACACATGCTAATTAGGATGCGATTAATTCGGCACACTCCTTCTTAAATAAGAAGACCGAATTCTTGTGTGAGAAGGAAAGGAAATTCGACGCACTTCTTAATTAATTAGGAGATATTATACTAGTAGGACAAGGAAACCAAAAACCTTAGTATGACTAGATAGGAAATTCAGCACATTCTTCCTTGAATAGGAGAGGCCGAATTCTTGGAGGGCAAACAAGGGATTTTCGGTCAACCCTAGTGCACCTATTTAGGGTTTTCTATGTACCTATAAATAGGTATCATTTTTTGCTATTCCCTCATGGTTTAGCCAAATTTGTGAGTGCTACTTGCAAAAGAGAGAAAAACTATTTGATTCGAAGATACCTTTAGTCACGTTCACCCATAGGCAACGTGGGAGAAAGGGTTTCGAGTTTCATACTAAAAGCTACACCAACGTTGGCATTCGTCCAAATTGTAAGAGCAATTATTAAGGTAAAAATTGCTAAGCCTACTCGTATATGTGGATATGCATAGATCCTTGGTAGAATTCTAGGATAAAATCTTGTTATTTCTTCTGTGTTACATGTTATAAATGTCATAAATTCAGTTATGAATTCCAATAGTAGTATCAGAGCCACTTGCATTATCGACATACACAATTCTTTTGTATGCGACATAATTATGTTGTTATGTGCAATTCGACCTTGTCATAAATTTTAATATATTGTTGCTGATTTTATGATATGATCTAGGGTTTAATTTAGCAAGATAAATTTGGGAATATTTATGTGTAAAAGGCCGAATTTGATTGATGATTTACATATGATGTTAAGAATCATCTAGAAAGATGTTTAAGATTTTATATATGCGGTTTTGTAATGGGATTAAAAACAATGGGCTGAATCATAATTTGATTATTAGATTCAAGTATTAATGATATTAATACATATTGAGGTTTAAAATTTGCAACTCGTTTCATGAGCAATACGAATTACAAACCTCCCTTGCAACCGGCTTGCGAAACCGTTTTACTCATCCAACATTTAATTAATGTAGTTGTTTACGTAAAGTGAATGATATTATTATGCTCATAATTTGATTTGAATGATGATTCAATATGCATGTGCATGACATAGCCCAATTAACCTATCAGATTAGTTTGTTATTACTGTGGGTTGTAATAATTTGGTGAATGTGCCTATTTCAAATATGACCTGCGTGTCATTTTGACGGATGTGCCTATTTCGTCTTTTAGAATAGGTTAGTATAGATTTTATATATACATAGTATGTAAAAGAAGATGGCGGCCGTTCATTGCAATGAAGATTGGAGACCACCCTAGGTTGACCTCGATCTTCACATTGGCTTGTGAGATCTATTAGTTTTGGGCTTTGTCATGTCATGTTTAAATTATGCTATATATATACACATATGATGCATATATGATGTGGCTGAATCTATGATTTATTTGTATCCCAAGCAAACTAACGAACCTTACATTGGAATTCACGGCTCGTTTATGACATTCATAAGTAAATAGCGCATCGAAAATAACAAAAATTTTAAGCATTGAATTCCTCCAAGGACCCATGCACATCAACATATATGATTAAAGTTAGTGAATCTACCTTAAATCCAAAGCTTGAACGTTTGATCGTATGATGTGTTGGTGTAGCTCTTAGTACTCAAAACTTCGAACCACCTTTCGAATTCACATTGCCTTTGCGTGAACATGTCTAGAACTATCCACACTAATGAACTTACCTTTGCATCGGTGGGGTGTACTAGCACCCTTTTAGAATCTCTATTCAAAAGCTCAAAAAATAATTTTCTCTCTTTGTAAGTGGCACTCACAAATTAGGCCAAGCCATAAAGGAATAGCAAGGAGTGCTCCCTATTTATATGCATATGAGGAGACCTAAATAGGTACATAAAGGAATCCAAAATTCCTCTCCTTGTCATTCAAAAATTCAGCCCTCATGCTATTCAAGCCATAGTGTGCCGAATTTTCGATCTAGTCTTACTGGGTTTGCCTTTCTTGTCCTACAAGAATAAACGCTTCCTGATTACATTTTGCACATACAAATTAGGATTTATTTTCCTTGTCACACAAGAATAAAACTCCTAATTAGTAATGGACTCCTAATCAGTTAGTGCATATACCGAAATTCTCCTTGTCACACAAGGAAAGTGATTCCTAACAAATAGGAGGATGGATGCCGAATTTATCCCTCCCTGCTTAGGTTTATTGTGCTGAAATTTTCATGCTCCTAAATATGTTAGGTATTGCCAAAATTCACATGGGTTTCACTAAAATAATTGGGCTTTTAATTATATGATATATTATCATAAAATAAATCACTCACATTGGCCGAATTATGTCACACATAATTAAATAATTATAATCATGATAATTGGTGATTCATATTAAAAGTCCATTACATTAATCGACCATGTATTAAATCTTATTTAACACATAAATCATAAAACCATGAATTATTATTGATTAATCAAATTAATCATCTTAATCAGTAATACGTGATTATCCACTTAGCAACATACTAATCTTAATTCATTATCACTCTCATGATAATGATCGATTAGGGACATTTAGAATAATATCCCTTTTATCCTTATAGTTTTACTATCAAGTCACACGCTTGACCGCATAAGAATGAATAAACTATTCATGAAGTTTTATCTCCATAAAACAAATAATATTTCATAGGAATATAATTCTTCTTTTTATTAAATAAAGCAAATGACAATGTATACATGATTGGACTAGGGCACAAAACTAACAGTCTCCCACTTGTACTAGTCACAATCAAGAATGAACCTAATAAATAAAGATCTAACATGTCTTTCAAGTTTCGGTTCTAGTAGAGCCTTTGTCAAGGGATCTGTCGTTTTGTCATTGGTGTCCACTCTGCATATTTTTACATTTTCCATTTCGACTATCTCTCAAATGAGGTAAAAATGTCTAAGTATGTGATTGGTTCTTTGATGTGATATGGGCTCCTTGGCTTGAGCAATGACCCCATTGTTATCACAAAATAAGTCCACTGGATTTGTGATGCTTGGGACGACACCCAAACCAGTAATGAACTTCTTGAGCCAAACAACTTTCTTTGCCACTTCTAACGCAGCTATGTACTCAGAATCTATAATAGAATCGGTCACGATATCTTTCTTGGATCTTCTCCTACTGACTACACCTCCATTCAAACAAAACACATAACCATATTGCGATCTAAAATCATTATGGTCAGACTGAAAGCTAGCATCAGTGTAACCACTTAGGACAAGTTTGCCTTCTTATCCTCCGTAAACCAAGAAAACATTCTTAGTTCTTCTCAAGTACTTAAGGATATTCTTGACTGTAGTCTAATGACTTTCATCTGGATAGGACTGGAATTTATAAGTCATGCTTAGAGCATATGCGATATCAGAGCGTGTACAAAGCATGTCATACATGATAGATCCAATTATAGAAGCATGTGGAATCTCACTCATGTAATCTCTGGCTTGTCTTGTTGCAGACCAACCAGCCTTACTCAATGGTTTTCCAAGAACCATGGAAATCACTATTTTCTTGAAATTCAACATGCTAAACCTCTTTAGTGTTAGAATTGTACCATAGTCCACTCATTGATGTACATTGTCATTTATTTGTTTAATAAAGAGGCATTTCATTTCTATGAAATATAATATGTTTTATGAAGATAAAACTCCATGAATAGTTTATTTTTCCTTATGTCATCAAGTGTGTGACTTGATAGTAAAACCATAAGGATAAAAGGAATACTATTATAAATGTCCCTAATCGATCATTATCATGGGAATGACAATGAATTAAGGTTAGTATGTTGCTAAGTGGATAATTACGTTTTACTTGTTATGGATATGAGATATCAACTTAGAACATAGATACATGTTGGGGAACATGTATTGGACTGACCGATTATAAAAACACTTTGTGGATTGATGTCACAAGTGGCTTTCATGCTGTGGTGATGTTTGAGTCCTCTGACTAAAACTCATTATCGACTCCTACATGAAGAATCACATGTTTTGACTTAGTCAAATGTTATCCATAATAGGGTAACAATAAAGGCTATGATTGGATATGTCATGAATCATGTAGAGGAGTGATAGTGAGAGTGATAGATTTGTTCCTCTTATTCTTATGGAGAGTGATATCTCTTGGCCACTTGATGAGTAGGATTGATAGAATGTATGCATACTCGAACGAATTGATAAAGGGGTTTATCAATGTCATTTGTTGTATCAATCCACTTGAGATTAAGAAATATGCTAAGCAGTAAAATGCTGACATGTGACCATGCCTTATGCTTAGATGAGATATCGGGTGACAAAATGACAAAATATTAGACTGTGAAAGGTTAACTCGGATTACCGACATCCACTTGATTTTGGGTTGCCATAGTGTATTACTAGATAGCACTTATGTATCATGTAATTCAAAGCCCAATAACATTAAAAAATCTTGAAAAATTCGGAATATATATCACACTCCTATTTTTTAGGATTCTTTATTCTTGTATGACAAGAATAGGAAATTCAACACACTCCTATTTTGTAGGAGCCCTAATTAGTCCACACAATTAATTAGGAAGCACTTATTCTTGTGGGACAAGAAAGGCTAACCCTAGTGCACCTATTTAGGGTTTTCCATATGCCTATAAATAGGAGAGGCTAGGCCAAATTTATTCCATGACAAAGGAAAGCCGAATTTGTGAGTGCAACTTTCAAAGAGAGAAAAATTATTTGTGAGTTTTAGAATAGAGATTCTAAAATAAGTGCTAGTACACTCCACCAATCCAAGGTAAGTTCATTCGTGTGGATACCTCTAGACACGTTCGCGCAAAGGCAACGTGATTTCAAAAGGGTGATTCGAGTTTTGGGTGCTAAGAGCTACACCAATGTCTCATAAAACTGAATGATCAAGCTTTGGATCAAAGATAGATCTTCTAACCCTAATCATATGTGTTGATGTGCATGGGTCCTTGGGAGAATTGAAGGCATAAATTTTTTGTTATTTCTGCTGCAATGTTTCCTTATGAATGTCATAAACGAGCCTCGAATTCCAACAGTGGTATCAGAGCCACTTGCACCATTAACATATATGATTCTTTTATATCTGATATAAATTGATATGTTTGATATATTCAGCCTTATTTATGTGTTGTTGCTATATTAATCACTCTTGTTTAGGGTTTAATTTAGCAAGATAAAAATGGTTTTATATATTTAAAGGCTGAATGAATGTTGAACTTACATAGGACATTAAGATTCACCTAGAAAGATGATTAGGTTTTTGTACATGTGGTTTTTATTATGAGATTATAAATGAGTTGAATCATAATATGATTATGAGTTTCAGGTATTAATGAGATTAATACATATTGGAGGTTTAAAATTAGCATCTCATTTCATGAGCAATGCGAATTATAAATCTCCTTCGCAACTAGCTTGCGAAAACCGCTCATACACACCCAACACTTAATCAATATAGTTTTTGATTAAATATTTTCATAATTGGATTATGATTGTGTTGATTGATGATTCAATATGCATGGTGCATGACATAGCCCAATTAACCCATGTGATTGGTTTTATATTATGTAAGGGTTGACCTTATGTGCCTATTTCAAATACGACTTGCGTGTCGTTATTGGCGAATGTTCCTATTTCTTTTATAACAGGTTAGTATAGAAGTATATATAAATTGTTTGTAAAAGAAGATGGAGGTCGTTCGTTGCGATGGAGATCGAAGAGCACCCTAAGTTAACCATGATTTTTCACATTGTCTTGTGAAAAGGTCAACTTAGATTTGGGTTTTGTCATGACATGTTTACATTATGCTATATATGCCATGAATGTATGTATGTTTTATCCCACAAACAAACCCGTTCCCTACAAAAATAGTAAGTAAAGAAAATGCCTTCCATAATCAATACCTATCAAGGCTTTGTTCATTGGTGTTGTAGTTTTTGTCTCTGCAGGGTGCACCCAGTTACCTTAGTGAGGCAATGGGTAGATAACGGTTATCTACATTTGTTTATGATTTGACTTAACATGACTATCAAAACGGTTTTGGGCCTAGGGCATAAAAGGAATTTAAATGGAAATGAGATGTCAACATCTCTAGAAATACAAGAGTTATATACGATATAATTGAAAAGAGTTTCTACCTAAATAGCTAAGGTTATGGACTAGCTCAGCTAACTTAAATCTGAGTGAAATATGGATCTTGTACACACTACTTGTTTTAACTTTAGGGATGTTAAATTTAGTGGGAGTTTTTCAAAGACCTCTTATTACAACTTTGCATATTTTGCAAGTAGATACAATGGCAACAAACAACAATGCATCAACCTTTACATTGCGATCGATCCTTGAGAAGGATAAA
>CAODLS013455558.1:0-13959 GCA_948243855.1 Flueggea neowawraea | reverse complement strand
ATTTCCTTCTCCTTAAACTATATGCCTTCCTACAAATTTATTTATGCATGATTTTTGGATGGTTTTGGAGATGGAAATGGTGAGATTCGGTGGTTAATGCATATTGAAAGTGGTGGTTATGATGGGGAAATTGCTCACTGGATTAGTGTTGCCTATGCTTCTTTTGAGAGATTTGCACCATTCTTTTAATCAATAGAGTGTTCAGAGTTTTCATTTTCTTGCCCATTCATTGATGCTTATTAGTATAATTTGGGAAAGTAAAGTTTGATAGCTTTATTGGAAACAATATTTTTAGTTAATTAGATATTTTGATTTTTCCGTGTACAGACCTAAACAATTATTTGAGGAGTGAAGTTCCAATTGACTAGGGTTCTTGAGGTTTTGTACTTTTGCATTGTTGGTTTCATTGTTGGGATTGGAAGGAATGCTAGATTATTGCATTGACCAAGAATGGAAAACATTGTGTAAAACTGTGGAAAAGTAGTTGATTAAGAAGTATGGAGTTTGTTTTAACTGCATAATGGTGAACATTTATGAAGTATGTAACTATTTTCTTCTATAATATTCAATTGCTTCAGTGAAGTGTAGTTTGATTTCTCTTGTTGATCTATTTGCCTTTCTCTTCATCCACCATAGCAGACCAAAAATTGGTAAATGGCTGATGGTTTATTTGATAACTCATGTATATATTGTTCAATTTGGCCTGAATTTGCATTCGCTCTGCTAAATAACGTTGGCAAGTGGTTACTAAATTAATCCGAGTTCATGCATTTTGTTACATTTTGAATTTTGTAATAACTGTTGGAATTTGTCATTTATGATAGGTTTGCGATCATATATCTATTTTTGGATGGGTAAGATTGACTTGAATAAAGATTCCTATTACAAATATCGATTCATGGAAGACAGAGAGCTGCTTGATTATGTTTTGTTTTATCAAGATTTATACTATGAGATTGTTGGTTTGTATAACTTTACATATTGATGATGTTTGGTTGTTGTTACTCCTTAAAGTATCCTTAATTAATTAGAAACTAAACGAAATATTTCATTTGTAAATTTTTAACAAGCTCATAAGCGATTTCGAGCTCAGACAAAATCGAGTTTTTGTTCCTTATCAAGCTCATACGAGCTTATGTCAAACGAGCTTCGAGTTGAGCCCGAGTAATAATGATGAACGAGTTTGAGTTGAGCTTATAATTGAGTCGAGCTCGAGCCGAGCTTACCAAGCTTCTCTCAAGTTGAGTTCAAGCTCTCACTAACCGAGCCTTTAATCCAGCTCGAGTTTTAACTAAATGAGCTTCTCGAGAGCTGAGCTCGAATGGCTCACGAGCTTATCCTTGGTATTTCGAGCCGAGCTTGAACGTTTTAGGAAGCTCGAGTCAAGCTCGAGCTTAGTCACTATAGAGTCGAACCTAGCCTGAATACTTCAAAGCTCGGCTCGACTCGACCACCGTACTGGCGGGCGGCGGCAACGGCAGGAGGCGAGCGGGGATCGTCAATGGTGCCGTGGACCGTGGTGTGTGGAAGTGGATTGCCTTCTCTTCTCTGGTTTGTTCAAATAACCAAAGGCAATCCACCAATCTCTAATCTATTTGTCCTTTTTTTTACTTGGCTGGGACCAAAGGACGTCATTTTGGTCTCAGCCAATTAAAAAATTGAGGGGTCAAAACGACGTTTAAAAAAAAAAGAGTCAGGGAGGGTTGAAGACAGTCCCTCCTTTGACCACCATTAGTGCCCCCCTCTCACTTGTACGTGAGGAGGGGGCACCCCTACAGAGGAAGCCCACCATCCTCGGTCTCCCTCTGTCCTTGAATGGAAGTAGGGTTCTTAAGACTTGGGATCATGGGGACGACCATGGCAATGAACTTGATTAAGAAAGGCTTCAAGGTCACGGTTTGGAACAGGACAATCTCAAAGGTACTCACTTTTTTAACATCACCAGTGTTTTATGATTTCTTCTTGTTTTTGACGTTAAAGGCATTCTAGGTTCAGCTGTTTTTTTGGGATCTCATTTGTGGGTTGTTGAGAACAAATTGTAGTGATTGATATTTGTTTACACTAAAAATAAAATGGTAGCATAAAAATTTTATTACTAATGAATGACCAAATCAGAAAAAAAAACATAGTATATCCTTTTTTTTTTCTTACAGAGGATCATAGTATATCGTCCTTTGGGGTCTATCGGCTGCTGCCAAGCAATCTTAGCAAATATGACAAACAAACAATAAACAAATATTAAGTTTTCCTCATGAAAGAACACGATAACAGGGCAAACTTCTCCAGATTGTAATCTACTCGTGGCTTGTTTTATTGTACGACTTCTCTCTCCTAAAACCTGTTCAAAAACATAGATTTTCTAATTAATAACTATCAAATTATAGATCAGATAAAAATTATCAAGATTCATTAAAATTTTAAATGACAATCTTTTACTCTAGTAATTTTAGGATAATCTTTGAAAAATAGAAAAAACAAATTCCGTCCTTTCACTTTGGCTGCAAATTTCGCATGGAAAATCACACTTTAATAGCAAATTAAAATGTCAAATCTGTAAAATGCCACTTATAGTTTGCAAATGTAAAAAATGCCACCAAATGTAAACATATATTAAAACACATATTTTGGAAATTCGTGAAAAATTGAGGTATTTTTTCAAAAATTGGTTTTTCTGATAAATTGACTTTTCGAAAGAAATTGAGTTATCTTTACAAAAATTGAAAAATATATAATTTTTTCAAAAAGTGTACATAAGTATACAATAGTATATAAATATAAACAATAGTGTATAGAAGTGTACAAGATATTTATAACTTTTTTTTAAAAAAAATATTTAATAAATTTTAAGTCGATGTACGTACATCTATTTAAGTGTATAAGATATTTGTATTTTTTTGTTCATCTAATTTATTAGTATGCACAAGTATACATATGTGTACACATGTCTACATTATCCCTTCAAAAATTTCATTTTTTTAAGTTAAGGACTAATTTTATAATTTCGTGAAAGTTAAGAACTTAATTGTTATTCTACATAAACACACAACAGCTAGGATTTGGCAAACCCTAGCCGCTGCTAGCCTATCCACAGTCCAGAATCGGCGTCACAGCCAAACACTCCATTACTAGCACCTCTGTCTCGACGTCGATTTGTCAATTAGATAAGCTCGCCGTTGCCGGTAGATTGAACTCTCTGGTGGTTCTTCGTCGATCACCGCTTAGCTCTCTGGTGCATTTCTTCTAAGTCCGATGCCACACAAATCTAAAACAATCAAAGTCGTTGGAGATTTGCAATTCCCACAATCTCTCTTTATCGAACCTTCCAGAACAATCACTCTCTTTCATTGATTTCACATCTCCATTGATGGTCGAGGAGAAGTCAACGACGAAAGAGAA
The DNA here is from genome assembly GCA_948243855.1 of Flueggea neowawraea. Lineage (NCBI taxonomy): Eukaryota > Viridiplantae > Streptophyta > Magnoliopsida > Malpighiales > Phyllanthaceae > Flueggea > Flueggea neowawraea. The sequence goes on along the minus strand of CAODLS013455558.1, from coordinate 10,563 downwards.
AGAGAAGACAGAGAGACGGTGGAGTGCTAATGGCAGTGAAGGAGAAGTCAATGGAGTGAGAGAGTGGAACAAAGACAAACAAAGAGAGAGAAATAGCAGAAGAGAGAAGAGACAGAGAGGAGAGAGAAAGATGAGATTTTAAGCAGATGAGACATGAGATTTTAGATCTATTATATTCTCAAATGAAATGGCATTTTAGAAAATTAAGTTTGTGAATAAGTGCGTTGCACGTTAATATTATTTATATAAAAATTTTGTGTATTGTATAATTAAATTATTATTTAGTAAATAAATTAAAATGTGATATATTAAATTAAGTATTTCAAATATAAGATACATAAATTAAAAATTATATAAATTTTAAAAGATATTAGTGTAAATATATTTTATTATTTAATTTTATTTAATATAAAGCTTATTGGTTTTTGACTTGTATTCTCACTCATATTTTTTGACATTTTGAAATTTACATTTACATTAAATTTTAATGAAACAAAAAAAATTGAAAATTACAATAGTTCATATTAAAAAAAAAGTACCTTGTGGTAGTGTTATGAGGAGAATAATTATTGATTGAATTGAAACAAAAAATCTAGTAGAGATAAAAGCTTTTAGTATCAAATATTGTTAAACACAAATAGAGATAAATAAATATTTATTTAAATAATTTTAAATTCAATGTGATATTAATTAGTTATGTTAATAGAGATAATTTGCATGTCTTTGCTTAGCCACCCCATTAGAATTCAGAAAGCACACCAAACATAAACTAGAGAACTATTTCTAAAGATCTATTCTAATAACAAACCTTATTAAAGAAACTGATAAGATCCAATCATAATCTGAGCTGAGTTTAAAGCACCAGACTTGTATAGTAAAGTCTAAGCTAACAGAATTATATGTACTGGACAATGCAGATTAAATGGCAAACATCCAACAAACAAAAAGCAATTTATCTCAGTGCAATGAACAATTGTTGTTTACCTTTGCTTTTGGAACAGGGCGTCCTCCTGTTTCCTCCCTCATGCTAACCGTAAAAGTCATCTGTTGATACAATTCAACAACAATAAGATTCCAAATCCTCAAGGCCTCAACAAGCAGCTCAAAAAACAAAAGGGTATAAGAAGCTTACTCTTCTCAACATTCTTCAAGATTTCGGCAACAGTAACCACAGTTGAAATGGTTGTAGACATAACAAATAACCATGTCAATCCAACATGAACTTCAACAAGTACAAAAAGAAAAAGAAAACGAATCACATTGGCTAAAGACGCATAAGAAACATTTTCAATATAGATAATGATACTGCAGTCTTAATCACATCCTAAAATTGAAACATAATCAAACTTTGAGCATCAAACAATAATGATAATAATAATTCAACAAGGAATCAACTTTATACACATACAACAAAAATAATCTAAAGGGGAACACAAAACAATTTACTTCACTAAAAAACAATTATCTAAACAATTAAATAATTCTCCTAATAAATTCAAATTTAATATATTTATCATGTATAAATATCTATCATAACACTTATAAAGGTGATAAATGATGAATAGTAAAAAATAAATTAAAATGGTAATTTAGAATTTAAAAAAAAAAAGAATAAAAGTGTTCAAATTTTTTTTCCACATTTGTACATTTATATATGTTATGATATGTTAATAGATCTGACATTTTAGAAATTATGTTAGTAGAGCAATGGCTTTTTAGAAATCAAATTGAAGAAGTGCTATTTGTCAAAATGTATCCTGACATTTATTTAAAGTTTAAATTTGACTTTAGAATATATTATATATAATTATCATATACAAAAATGAAGATGTATTTGATAAAAGATAGAGTGGAAAAGAATTTTTTTTTAAAATATCTACTATAATATGTAATATTTTTCTTATTATTTATTTTATGAAAACTGCATAACCTTATATAATTTAAATGATTATTTTTAAATTTTTTAAATAATTAATATTATTTAAACATGTATTATAAACTTGAAGTATATTGTATATAACCAATATAAAAGTAAAGTGAAAATAGAATTATAGGAAAATTCTTTTTACACAAAGTTTTTGAAGAGAATCTTTTTTTGCCTAGAATAGATTAGAAGCTCAATTTTAAAAGAGGACTTGTTTTTAAAGAAAATTTCTATATTTATTCATTATTGGTCTGATAAAAGAGGAGACCAATCTTTATAATAATCATGAAAAATTTGGATATTTTTTAAGTTTGAACCCAAGGCCTGAGTCTTAGCTGTAAGTACTTACTAACTGAGCTATCCAATCTCGGTTTTAAAAGAGGACTTTAGTATACCATTTTCTTATAATTTTATTGTTTGCATTATAATTTGTAAATTATGCTATTAATAATGCATTTTAAAAAATAGTTTTTTACTCCATCTTTTATTTATTAACGTTTTACATTTTTATATAATGTCTATATGTAATATGTTTCAAGTAAAATTTAAATTATAAAGTATATTATATGATTATAATTTTTAGATAATCATTTAAATTTTTTAATTTACAATCAAAAGCAAAGGTTGAATATGTTTTTGCTAGAATTGCAAATGAAATAACAAAATCTTATTTAAGAGGAATATATGGAAAGAGAATTACTATTAAAGAAGGATGTTGATGCCACTCTCCTTCTATTCAGGGGACGAACATGACTCGAGGGACATGCTCCAGTCTCTTAAAATATTCGCCACCTCTATTGATCTTGTTTAGTAAATCATCGGAAAGATTGACTAGCTGAACTATTTTTAATTTGGAGAGATGCTCTACGCCGAATGGCACATTCTCCATGCTTCGACAGTTTTTAATTTCAAGTAGTGCAAGACCAGGCATTGAGCCCTTCTGCACTTCAACCCTTCGCATCGCTCCTAAATTCTCCAACCGTAAAACCTTCAATTTCCGAAACCCTTCCGCTTTAAACCACAACTCATCTCCTTGGAAAGCCTTTTGAAGGTAAAGATAATCTAAAGTGGGCAAATCTTGAATGGCTTCTAAGATGTTATCGCTCAACTGACTCCCCCATAAAAGTAATGCAGCCAACCAATGAAGGGATTAAATCCACTGTGGTAACTTGTCCAAACGTCCCACCAAGCTCAGGTGCTCTAGAAACTTAGGAGGTGAAGAAATGCTTTGCACATCAATGATTTCTTACTCAACCACTACATCTTGAAGACTTTTTAGCTTTTCGACAGAGGAGCATAATGCCGGCCCATATTCTTTTTTCAGTTTCCTAATCCCAACTCTTCTCAACTGTTTCAATTGCCCCAACTCTTGAATTACATCAATGCCGCCTTCCACATTTATTTCTATGTCACCGAGGCTTTGTAGACAAGTTAACCATCCTATTCCGAGGAATGCAGCAAAACCGCGCGCAAAAAGATGACGCAACTGATGAAGCTTTAGGATTGTACGTGGCAAGCTTGTAACATGGGTTCCTAAGAGGTCTAAGTACTGCAAGTTCTGAAGCCTCCCAATCGTGGATGGAATCTCTCTTATATTGGTTCCGTTCAAATTAAGATACCTCAAGTGGTACAACTTGGTAATTTCTTTTGGAAATATCCCCATGTTGTTCCTCTCAAGTCAAGAACTTTGAGCAGCCTAAGATCACTAGCCAATGATGCAAGTGGAAAATCATCGACTCCGAACACCAGTAATGACCGGAGTACACATCGTTGCCTATTGTCAGGCATATTTCCCACAGTATGATGAATAGATAATCGCCGAGCGCTTTCAGGCCATCTCGTGGTTTCCTCGTTGACTACTGCTGCAAGGTTTTGATCTTTGGCCTTGGAAAGTATGACCTCTCGCAATAAATCATGGATGCGCCATTGTATCTTAAGAGGATCATCAATTATAATCAAGCTTCTATCAACAAGCTCAAAGAAGTAACTGTCAGCAACTTCTTCCTGAGTTTTTCCTTCATTTTCTTCCACAAATCCTTCAGCAATCCATAGTGGAACCAAATCATAGCGACTCATTACAAAATCTTCTGGCAAGATACTCATATGCAACATGCATGCTTTTAAATTGAAAGGCAAATCATTGTAACTGAGCGACAAAATTCTTTTTACACTTAGGATTTTATCGCTCTGAAATTCGCCACTTAGATTCCGACTCACCATTTCCCATTCATCTGCACTACCATTTCGCTTTGCAACCAATACACCACTGACAGCTACAATAGCAAGAGGCAATCCGTGGCATTTTTCTATTATTTTTTGGGCGATACCGCTCAAACGGTGAGGGCATTGATCCTCCTGAAATGTCTTGGTGCAAAAAAGTTTCCAAGACACTTCAGAAGACAATGGCTCCAAGTGGTACACCTCGCCTTTAAAATCTGAGCAGGAAGCTTCGGCTACTTTTTTTATTTCGTTTTGTTAGAATCAATCGACCGCCGTGGTTGCTTTTAGGTAATGCAACCTTGATTGCATCCCAGAAACCTACTTGCCATATATCATCAACAACAAGAAGGTATCTGCGGTCTCGAAGGAAGTCTTTGATAACTTTCTTCAAATAATGGCTCTCCATTCTTTCCATTCCTCCAGGTTTTTCTTGCATGCTTTCTTCAAATATTTGGTGAATTATGTTCTGCAAGAGTTCTTCTGTTTTAAATGATTGTGATAAAGTGACCCAAGCATGGATCTTGAAATGTTTTTGCACAGCAAAATCGTCATATACTTTTTTCACGAGGGTGGTTTTGCCCAATCCTCCCATTCCTACCTCTGAAATGACTTTGAGGGTAGAGTCTCCCCCCAAAAGCCAGCCAAGCAGTTCCTTTTTTGGACCATCAATGCCAACTAATTCATCTTCTTCTAGCAGGAGTGCATTGCCTCTCTGTTCAGAGACAATATTGCTAGCATCAGCAGAACTATGAAGTTGCTGCAGTATACTAAGTTGGTATCTTTGAGGTCGTAAGGAGGCATCGATTATTCTAGATTTCAGGCGCTGTATCTAAGAAGCGATTTCACGTCGGTATCTCAAATTCTTGAAGAATCGACTTATCATGTCTCTAATGTAAGAGGCGGCGCCTGTCCTCTGTCATCGTCCCAATTCAAATGGTGGAGATCCAGGCGGTGTCGCTAATATCAATGTCGCGTGTCATCAGAACTCTCCATGGTTGTGATCTCAGATTGCAACACTGGAAAAGAGCGTGAGACACAAAGACAGGACGACGACGACACTGAGAGAGAGCATGAGAGGAGCGATGATGAGAGAGAAACCGAGAAGAGAGCGACGAGAGAAGAGAGAGAGAGAGAGAGAGAGAAAAGAGGAGAGAGAGAGGATAGAGAAGAGAGAACGAGAGTGTGACGAACGAGATGAGCTAAGAGAGAGAGAAATGATGCCAGAGAAACCTAGATAGATAATAGATTAGGATTTGGACGAGAAATTCGGTTTTATTTAATTTGATTATGATACTTTTGAGATAATATTTTATTGTTATGACATTTGTAAAATAAGATTTTGTATTCTAAAATTTTTAGAAATACGAAAATGATATTTCTATTTCTACGAATGTATACTTTAAACGAGAGATATAACGTAATTAACTCAATTAAATAAGCCCTTTGGTACATTAATCTTTAACCCCTCAAAAACAATTTCAGTTGATCCTTAACGTCAAAAACCATTTCAGTATGACCTCAACGTTGAAAAAGGGTAATTTAATACCGCTCGACTACAAATACTATATTGCTTTATAAGTAGTCTCCTTGTAAATAATGAACCAGCAGGAGAGAGACTGCCCAATGTCCATGCCGGACGCACAGAGATATCGGCAGTAAACATGATTCTGTGGTTTTCTACATTACAGCAACAGCCATTGATGTTTTAGGTCAATAATACAGCAGCTAACGGCGCATGTCTGATGTTGAGTTTGCAACAAAAGTTGCACAGCCACATAACCAGTCCATTATTAATTTGGAAATTGTCTTGCATTCCCGTGTCATAATCATTTTATGTTAACTAATGTCTTATATTACATAAGACATTAGTTTTTTTTCATGTCATATTATATAAGACATTAATTTTTTTTTTAAAACTAATAAACACAACAAAAATAAAAATAAAAAAAATTAATGTCTTATATGATGTCACATAAACACAACAAAAATAAAAATTATGTCATATTGTGTATTCAATAATCGTATAATCATACTAGAAATTGTCAGCTTCCATTTATACTTTTGCAAATATCATATATTATATCACATGAAAAGAGGATAGATACACAAGAAAACAGATGCACAAGAGAATCAACATATAAAATGCCAAGAGTTAAGGGGGTCTACTACTCAAGGTAAACATTAAATCAAAGGACCAGAAGCAGAAACCTGAATAATAAGCCACCAGCATACCTAAACAGACAATACCACTATTCTTTCATCACATCCTCTCCCAACCCCACATCATCACCATCAACCAAAAACTCAAATAACAACAAACAAGCTCCAGCAGGACCCATCATTGCTTCTAAATAGCTCCAGTCTTCTGGATTATTTGCCAGGGCAACGTGTAGATAGTACATCTGGCCATGCGAGCTTTTACAAATAAAGAGCCATCTCACTATTCTGCCACAGATTGAATGCAGCAAAACCATTTTTTCTGCAAAACAATATTTCATAGAAAGAATCAAACCAAAAACCAACCTACCAGTCTTCAATTGATTAGAATTGTCAACACTATGCACAGAGTGTGATCTTTAATTGTATTGCATTCTAACGTTATAGATAAACCCTTTAGGATGTTGGAGGATATAAATGGTTAAACGAACTTAATGTCCATTCCACTTTTAAAAGCTCCACCCTATTTACATTTCATCACTCCAAACACAACAAAATTGTTTTTTGAACAAGATACAGAAAGCATAAGCACAATGAAACGAGAGAAGATGGTTTATTTTTTCTTCTATTTTCCCCACTTTTCCCACAAGTAAGCCCCAAAGGAGGTCTGGATTATGCATGATGGATGTGTTAACAAAAAGATTAAAAAAAGGATCAGATGCAGAATACCAAGAAGAGTGAGCTGAGACTTGTCTAAGAATAAAACATTGCCAATAATTTTCAACACATGAATCAAAATAAAATTAAATAAACGAAAAAAAAAAACAACTAGACTGATGTCTATGCAACTTACAGACTGAGGTTTTCCAAGAGTTGTGCCATGCTTGAATGAGGGATCATCCCTAGCAGGTGACTCGGGCTTGCCACCGGTCTTTTTCTCATTCCTAGCCTTGTTAAATATAACTGTGAATCCCTCAGCTGATGCTGGACCATTGGCATCACATTCGCCAAACTCTGGCAAAGGTTGACCCTTTTCCCGCAGAGATAATAAAATCAACTGGAAATCAGTCACAGCAGCAGAGAAAAGCATAAACTTTCTTTTCCTATGCCCTGCCTTTATTATGAAAAGGAAAAATACCATTTGTGAGAATAGCAGTCAAATGATGTCAACTTAGTAAATGAAGAAAATCACAATACTTTAAGAAATACATCCTAGAGGCAGGTACATGAAACAACTCGATTTACACTGAAAAATACCTGCATAGGATTGAAGAACCACATGCAAATAGATGCTTACAGGATATCGTATAAGAACCAAACTATCTAAAGGATAAACTGAGAAAAACCTATCCTCGTCAATAAAACACAATGAACCAATCATGAGCTTGTTCTATATCTACAAAGGGAAGCCCAACCTTGTGGATCAAATGTTAATTTACACATACAACATGAAGACCTTCTGTCAGAAATTAGACTCCATATCAAACATAGAGACTACACATGCATCAAGTAGAAAAATCAACAGTTCTTTTAATCAAAAACAGGGTAGCATGTCAACGTGAACCCCAATAATGCACATTGCCATGTTCGCAAGAATAATTACTCCAGGTGCCAATCCAAATTTCATAATGATAAAGCAGAAAGCAAAGTTCCAGCACTCAAATAGTTCTAAATGACTGCAAACAGGATAGGACGAAATCATATGCAATCATGATTAGCATATTCATGTGAAATGAATGTAAAAAACGGGGATACTTTTATCATTCCAAAAGGATATTCACCTAAATCTTCAGCTCCTATAACATCTAAGAGCCATCTCACGTATTCTCAGGTTAATACAAGAGAATTTTTTGCGACTGTACAAACCAAATAATCAAATCTTGAGTTTGGTAAGAATAGTTGGCAAATTCAACACAATGACAACAATTAATGGTGTATTTTTGTATGGAAAAGGAGAAAGACATGTCAAACGAGGTTCACTTTGAATTCCCATAATACAAACCCGAATACGCTAGTAAACCAACAAGACACTCTTCAAGAACATGTTTTGGATGAAACAGTAACGCATCGAAACAAATGGCTCGTTAAATTAAAGCGCACAAAGCATAAATAATTACATATTCTTTTCTTCAACAACTTCTAACGAGTAAAAATTTAAACATGAATGGTCCAAATCACACAATTCAGAACCACCCGAATCGAAAAAGTTAAACCAACACGGTTGTTCATAAAAAAAAGAAAAGCATCAACTCCAGCTAACTCAAAAAGTTCTTCATCAAAACAATTGTTAACATGGAAATTGCAGAAGTTCAATTCAAACCATCATGATATTCAACCAAAGAAATTGCGTGAAACATAACAAAAAGATATAACCTTTAACATTTACACACGCATAAAATATGGTATAAGAAACACCAAAATTAACATTTATATATAAAACGACCCGAACTTTGTAAGAAACCAACAAGAATTAAGTCATGATAGTGATTAAGATTAAAAAAAATGAAGAATCAGAGAGCAAATTCATCATTTTCAATTAAAAAAAAAAAGCAACCAATTTTTTTATTGAACTGGAATGAATAAATTCATTAATTAGGAGCAGCAGCAGTACACAATGCGGCATTCGAATGACAGTCGAACGGGCCGCCCCAAACAAAATAATCGGGCAAAAACAGAGCTGTCCTTGCAAAATTGTGAGCTAGAGTGTTTGTTGATCTATGGTTATAAATTACTAAGACCGAATTCAGGGATGACAACAACCCTTTACAATCAGCAATTAACAAACCAAAATAAGAATCATCCAGCACCGAACTGTTAATAACGGTCGCAGCAGCGAGAGCATCTGTAGCAATTTCAATACTCTCCACCCCCAACTCCTTAATCCAACTCAGAAGTTCTCTAATGCACAACACCTCAGCATGCTCTGGGTTCAGTAGAAAAGGAAGGCAGCGAGAAAAGAAAGCCATGACAACACCTTCATTGTTCTTGACAACCCCACACATAGTAGTCATCTTCATCTCCTGGAAGCAAGCTATGTCCGTACTAGCCTTGAACAAACGAGGGTTTGGGAGGCCACAGTAATCATCCCTAACAGGAGTAACATGAGAGCTGGAAGAGCTACAAGACTTAACACCACATTGCACTTCCTCCCATTCAGTCCTCTTCATTAAGCAAATTCTGACAACACCCTCCGGATTTCTGAACCGACCCGACCAAATCACCTCGTTCCTGTGCTTCCAAATGGCCCAGCAAATCCAACAAAACAAGCCAATCTGAGTGTTCAAACTTGCCACTGCATTATTGAACCAATCAACGAAATCATCACCCCCCAACTCATATGTCTTTAAACCAGCAAACAACCACACTAATCTACCAAATGGACAACCTACTAACCTCATCTTTGACGGAACAACATCTTTCAATAACCTCCACACAAGGCTTTTAACATTTCCAGGGAGCTTCAAGTTCCACAGCAGCTTCCACAATGGCCTATGCGCTCCAGGCAACGTCAAGAGGTCACCTGTCAGCATCCTGTAAGCCGAACGAACAAAATAGAACCCATTCTTTTTAGCTGCCCAAATCAGCTTATCATTTGGACTATCAAAGCTCAAAGGAATTTTTAAGATCAGCTCACTGTCCCTCCCATTAAAAACATTCATCACTTTTCTGACATCCCAGCAACCTCCAACGATGAAATCCGATACATGAGCCTCAGCCAAATTAGAAGAAAGCACAGAAGTCACAAACGGGTTCGAGTCATCAGATAACCAGGCATCCCTCCCAACAACAACAGACTCACCTCTCCCGATCCTCCACCTACAACCCCTCTTAATAAGATCTTGGGCCTCCAAAATACTCCTCCAAGTATAGCTCGGTCATTGACCTAGCTTTGCATTGATAAAGTCTGAATCAGGAAAATACTTTGCCTTCAACACTCGTGACGACAAAGCATCTGGAACCGAAACAATTCAACATTTTGCCTTACCAAGAAAGGCTGTATTAAGTTCTCTCAGACGCTTGAACCAGAATCCTCCAAAGTGCTTAGGGAGGCACAATTTCTCCCAACTCAACCATCTAATACCTCTCCTCCCTCTAGCATCCCACCAGAAACTATTCAGAATTTTTTCCATTTCCTCACAAAGGCCACTAGGTAGCATAAACAAACCAGGACATAATTAGGGATAGCCAATCTCACATTTTTAATCAGAACCTCCTTTCCAGCCTTAGATAAAAATTTGTTGTTCCACCCATTAACTACTCTC
>CAODLS013454790.1:0-14106 GCA_948243855.1 Flueggea neowawraea | reverse complement strand
AGATAAATGTAAAGACAAATATAATTGAAGTTGTGTTGACGTGTGTCTGTCTTCTTGTTCATTCCTGCCTTTAGCTTGCAACAAGTGGCTCCATTCTCTCCACTTTATATGCCACCATGTCTTATAACTGCACTATGTTCTCCACTCTTTGTAACTACCCATTTTCTTCATGCCTCTGACTCCATTACTTCTTGTCTTTCCACCTTGTAGAAGCAAATGGCAATACACATATACTTCCTTAAAATGTGTCATTATTTGCAACGTGTGACTTGCCACACCACCTCTTAACCAACTAACTCTCAAAGGCCAAATGCTCTCCATAACTCACTCAATTACATCTTGATAACCAAGATTGCATGGCAACATCTTTAAGCTCACGATCACTTCGGCTCGATAGAGACCTCTCGAGAACAATAATAATTTGGTGGTAACACTATAATACTATGGATTTATATTCTTCTCTTTTCCTCTATCTTTTCGAGTAAGCCTTTTCTTTATTATATGAGAGGTGAGAACACCATCCCAGTTAAACAAGGAAATTTTTTTAAAAAAAGTTGTAACTTAATTTAATGAAAAAATCATAAAAATTCGACCTCAAATTTTATATTTAATTGGTCAATTTCATTTGCTTTGATAGGATGAACTAACATATCATCATTTAACGGTTTCACAACCCGTTTATGCCATTAAGAATGACAATAGATTATATTTAAACTCACAATGAAAAAATATATAGCAAATTCGATTATATAGAGAATATCACAGTCAAACCCAAACGTTTTGGATTCAAAGATTTCCATGGGTACCCCATTGTAATGACCCACATTGTGGAATATATACCTATTATTTTCATATCAAGGTACAATATATACTATAGTCCAATAAGTATGACATTATCCAAATACAGTAAGTATACAATATAAGTCCATTTAATTAGGTAATAACCCAATATGTCAAATATTGCTCCGGTTTCCAATATAACAATTTCAAGGAGCTCTACAACATCAATGGAAGAGACCGGAATGTCTAACCGATATCCGATAGAATTGACTTGTAAGTTAGATCTAATAAATCAAACAAATTGTTCATCCTAATATGGTAGAATGAATTCTAAAAGTGGCTTCCACGAGTTTTAACCTGCATAGCACTTAGTTCCATCTACCTTCTCATATAATCAATATTACTAATAAAATCGTAAATACCGAACTTATTGGTCATACCATTCCTTTTAAATCATATGAAATCAAATGCAGAACTTATCAATAACATTTTCAATAACTCATATTGTGTCCACAACATCACCAATATTCCAATATATATAGATCTCATAAGAATTTACCAATACAATATAACATATCATAAGCAACAAACAATGCTTTCTAAATATCTCATGTAAGCACATAGCAATAGCATTACTTTAATAGTATATAAATATAACATGTAATACACATAATGGATTCACTCACAAGACAAAGTAAGATCAAGCTCTTAGCTTGGCTCTTGGGCCACCTCACAGCCCTTCTCACATAATACACATATTTACATAATTTTTTTTTCCAATACTAATGCATATGTACCATTATATGCATACGATATTCGAATGATGCATGTTAACATATCAACGTTTCTAATATGTATTAATATGTGCACGTTAGTAGAATTAAAACATTCTCATATGTTTTAGACCACTTTTATAGACTTCTAATATTTACAGTAGTTGATGGAATGCAAATCAAGCATATTAATGTACTCTGCATAGTTTACATGTTATCTATCAAGTTAACAACCCAAACATACTCATTTTGTTCTTTAATTTAAACAACATATAAAACACGTATAAGGGTTTACTTTCATCAAAAAATCATATTCTATGTTGCCCTGATGAGATCTACACAAATTATAAAACTACAATTTTCATAGAGGATTTCCAAATTAGACCTTACACTTATTCGTACTCATCGTCCCTTATACTCATATAGGCTAGGAAAACTTACAGAGTCGTAATAAACACATAAATAAAACTTTCATGTTTTACACTTTGTTTGCATTTGTCTCTAAGTACTCAAAAAGGATGTGAACACAAACTGAAATCTAAATTATAAAGACCCATGCTCAATCCATATGAATTTATGGTTAATTCATGCTCTAATCTACTTATTCGATATTCAGAACTCTAAACACATTATAATGAATATCATGCAAAAAGTTATGAAAAAAATCACTTTCTTTGTTTCTAGAATATAAAAGATGCAAGAAACACTAATTTGCACGCGATTTCATTGATTTGTTTAATTTCTCACCAAATCCCTTATTCCTCCCCTTTTATTTATGCACGACCAAAATCCGTTTCTCCTTGTCATGTTCTGAACTAAGCATGAGGTGTTAACTTTTGCTATGTTTTGTACACCTAAACAAGATATGTTATGGATGGTAAAGAATTGATTTTTATCTCTACACCTAGATCGACGTAATTGTCAAATTACCCATATAATCCAGCTCGTAATAATTTACTCATAAACCTTAATTCTCCTACTACTAATTTGTATATCACTCTCATAAGTTTTCTAAAATATTTTCAAACCATAAAAACAAATGAAAATATTACTTGTGCAATGTCAGATGTGACAATTCATTTTCTTTTAATTCCACTATCGAATTCCTAACAAAAACAACTGCTAAATCGCAGAAATTAGAAGTGCAAGATGAATCCACTGGTAAAGAACAAACCCAATCCAGTCCCTGAGATCGAGAAAACAAGAAAAATTATTAAAGGATAATACAGTCATAAGAATGGAATAGTTTGTTAAAACCCTGAATTCAAAGTGGCATCTAATTCATTTGAATTGTTGATGGCAATTACTTACAGTGAAGCTGATATCCATACATCTACATCTAAAGTAGAAGCATCACTGATGTGAGTACATGTAATTCTACCACCCATAATTTTCACAGGTGCTCAACAGCAAGACCTAAAACTACATTATCTTTTAAACTTAAGCATGGCTGAAAACAAAACAATTTTCTCAAAAAACAATTGGCCTCAGAAAACCAAGGTCCCCAGAAAGATAGAAGATAAGGTAACAGTTAGATTGTCATCGAGCTCGGTGCTTATGGGCAGTGATTCTACAAATGCTGAGGCAAGGGAGACGACCAAGAAACCAAATACCATTTCCCAGCTTTTCTGAATATAACCAAATGAGGCAAAATAGTGCATAAACCTGTCATAAAATTATTTCATCACTAAGCAATCAATTGCAGTAGGTAGAGGCTCATCATCTTCAACCAATACCAAGAGAAAGATGAAGAAAAACTTACGCAATAGATGCTAGGAAGCCAGCAAGTGCAAATGCAACACTACCGGCAATGGATTTATCTCTGTTATAGGGGAGTTTCTTAGTACCAAACCTCCTTCCAACAACATCTGCCATACCTATAATAACAATAAAGAAAGGTTTATTTAGCCACATTTATAGCATCTTCGTTCCTAGTACATGTTGAATTTTAGGGAAGAAATACAGTTGAATTATAAAGAAAACCACACATATTATCTGAAAAATTACCATCTCCAGCACATAGGTTGCATATTGCTGCAATTCCTACAGGAGAAGTCCTCCAATAGACAGCGCAAGCCAAGGTTATTGTTAAAGCATAGTAGAGAGGTCCCTTGAGAAGTTCCCTGATGCACATGGGAAGCTACAGATCACGAAATTGTGTAAACATATTATAAATCAACAGCACTTCCAACAGGAAAATGTTAACTCCTCTGCTTCGACAAATTATGTGATGCAGTGGCTTAGTTTGAAACAACAGAAGTAACCAGTATTGCATATAATATGAAAGTACATATAAGATAATTAGGGAAATGAATAAGACAGGTACAAACCCATCCAAATGAGTTCAATGCAAAATTGATCTTTCTGAATTGATTAAGACTGGTACATCAAACATTAAAAACAACAATTGAAAACAAGAGTCATTGTGAATGAATTTTCTCAGAAGTAGCAACTTGTGGTCTCCATATCTGCTCATTGATTTGACTGTCGCTTCATCTTTCCATATTCCAGATCCCACAAGAAGCATCTGTATTATATTCTCAACTGGTGTAATAGCTGCCAAAACTGCTCCCTGACGCCCAGAACTGTAATGGTCGTTAAAGCTGTTTCATCAGATGGATGCATAGTAAAATTATGTAAAGCTCCTGGAGCCATGAGATTACCTGAACAGCGGCCAGCAAAGCATGAAAGCCAGTCCAATGCTTATATGTACAAACTTCCTAATCAATTTCTAAACAAGGAAGGGTGAAATGTAATCAACTTCTCATAGGAAAACAAAGCGATAGACATTAACCTTGTTGCATTATTTTGAAAATTGAAAGGATAGAGTATCTATGAAATCCCAATATGAAAAAATGATAAATGGTTTTCTTGTTATGAACGAATCTCTATGTGATCTTCAGTTGATCTTGAAATAATTCAACATGTATTGCTCGTTAGAAATTAGCTCTTATTTCAAAGCTGAGTTATCAAAATTCTGTCAGCGGGATGGATAGTGTACCCACAGTTCTGGCCTTGGAGCCTGAGCACAATAGATTGTGCCTCAGGCATATCTTAACAACAGAATAAGAAATGCTATTGTACTGTACTATAGTGTTTTTGACATGCCACGTACATGCATATCATGATCAGAGGGTAAAAGATCTCCATAGATTAAACAAAGCAATCTCATAACAAAAAAAAAAAGAACATCATTCTTCTACAAGGTCACTAATAACCTCAAAATCTACAGGTACCAGTCCTCCCAGCTAAAAATATGCTACCTCAACTCCTATGAATACCATGAATCACTCATCTTGAGTAGCTTACATTCATATTTGTTCCTTCAGAAACCCATATAATTAAATCTATTCAAACCGGAACAATTCTTCCTCTCTAAATTGCCCTGAAAGCATGATAAAAAAAGAAGGCAAACTCCCAATTATATGTCTGAAACTAAAAAGACTCAAACTAACCCATAATCTAACATAATATAGCCCCTACTTGTATTTTTCTTTTTTGAACATTTGCCCCTAATTATATAGTAGTAAGAGGCATACTATTGTCAAACTTCTAAATAAACTAAAATTCCAAAACAAGATAAAATTCCTAAATAGACAAGTATTTTAAAATAATTATTGTAAATCCATTTTTCATCATTTATCCTATCCAATTCCCCTGTTTTATTCAATTTAACAAAAATCGATACTACTATGGTCTCAAATACAACAATAGAATGTGTTTTCTCTACTATTCCAATCAAAAACAAATAAAAAACAAAAACCACCAAGTTCTTGTCATGTAATGCCATCCCAAGATCCCCACTTAAAAAAACAAAAGGGAAAGAAGAAGTTGATATAATACGGATAGCAGAATACTAGTGATAGACCTGGCTCAAGCCAAGCTTGGCGGTCACTTTCCAGAACTCAAGAAGCAAGAAAATAATCCCCAAAGTTATAAACACCGCTAACCCATCATAAACCAATGTTTTATCAGCCAACATCTTCAGTAACCAACAAAAAAACACCTCAAGCAAAACCCTTATCTCGTTATTGCCCCTCGTTTATGGATTTATGGTTCAAGGTTAGGTCTCATTAAACATCACCGTCATGACAGGTTCTTCTCTGTTTTCAACGCCACACAACAAATCCATGTTCTACCCAATTCATTTGTTTTACGTTTCTTCCTCTCATTAGTCATTGCTCGAAACATCACGGTTATGTCATCATTAATATATACTATTATAGTATTATTGTCATTTTTCTCCAGGACCCCCGGTTAGTTCAATTAAAGTATTTCCATCAATTATCGGTCATAAACAATTTGCATGACTTCCTTGTTTGGTTTGTCCTTATTACTCTCTAAATTATTGAGGATTTCATCATTTGATTTGAAAAATCAAGCTGATATGAGCATCAATATTTTCAACTTTCCAAATTAGAAAAGGATCATGCACCTTTTTTCAAAATGTACTTGATAGTTGAAAACAATTAATAAAACTGGTAGAGGAGACGTCGTTTTGCGGTTTCTTCCCACAAGCGGAGAAGAGAGAGAGCGATAACTCCGGACAGCGCGGAAGCTAAGAGACGACAGGGTTCTGATGTAGCATAGCTATTCTCGCCGACAGGTCGCCGCGTTTAGATCTCCCTGTAAGATAAGCTGGGAATCGGAATCAAAGTCTAGTCGTGAGCAAGGTGGTGGTTGTTGTAGTAGGAAAGTGGTGAGTGAGAGAAATTGGAGTTGCAGAGAAAGGAGAGTTCAATAATTCGAGAGAAGAAGGAGGAGGAGAGGAGGAGGAGATGAAGTGAAGTTTGCCAGTAGCCATTCTGACTGGGTCTTTGGCGGTACCAACTTATTTCTACAATTGTCAACTCTTCTTTGGGCTAATTACTAAAAAGAGTCGATGTAGTTCAGTTGTTAACAAGTATTTATAACTAAGATAAAAAAAATTAGTTCAAATTTGAACGAAATTTAAATATTTTATGATTATTATAAAAATTAATTTTTATTTTAATACGATTAATAATAAATAAACATAAAAATTACCAAAAAAGGAAAATATTCTGAATTTCAAAACTACAATCACTACAACCTTATGTAGCTAAAATCTTAGTACACACATCTACCATCTGCGGTGTGGATTGACATTTAACAGTAC
Source organism: Flueggea neowawraea (assembly GCA_948243855.1). Taxonomy (NCBI): domain Eukaryota; kingdom Viridiplantae; phylum Streptophyta; class Magnoliopsida; order Malpighiales; family Phyllanthaceae; genus Flueggea; species Flueggea neowawraea. Next base: position 7,416 of record CAODLS013454790.1, on the reverse strand, counting down.
CAGCTGACCTATAAATTACCAATGCTCAGCTGACCTAGGTATTCCTATTCAAGACGCTTAACACAATTCCAATCAATCCACAATGGCCCCGGCATTCACTCAAAATTAATGCCGAAAAATCTTTTTCCTCTTCAACCATTTCAACCATTCCAGATCAAAAACACACACATAAGATACACCAAAAACAAAATAATAAATACAGAAATGGACCCCAATATTTAATACCAGAATACATATTTTGATATTGATTTTGCGACTTCTCTGAACTTCATTCCCTGCCAAATAAGAACCAAGAGATCATTCACCAAAGAGCAAAAAAAGGTACATTCAGTAACAAATAAATTGATAAAAACTTTCATATCATTTATTGCATTTTGTTATTAGAATGAATTCATACAAACATTTATTTAAACATAGATTTATTGCACGCAAACAAATTTAATCCCTTTTATCATAGAGAAACAAGAGACACTTTTGCACAAATTTAATGAAGGATTCATATGAATCCTATTATAGGGTTATAGACAATTAGTTGCTTACTAATGACAAATAAAAAAAATAGAATACATAAAAAAATAATTCAGTGAAGCAAAATAACACCTATTTGTGGGTTGTTGATCATTCATTGTTAAGTTTCTTTTTAGTTTTAATTCATAATCATATTATTATATTTTTTTTTCATAGACTAAGCAGACTTATTATGCTATGGTAGTTTACTAATCGTTTAAGTTTTTTAATGGTTTTTAAATATCTTTCCCAAATATTTAAAATTATAAATTAAATTGGTTATTGGTTTACTAACTATTATTTGTATTTTTCTAGAACACAACCATGAAAAGTATACCTATATTGATTCATCTCAGTGGAGAATGGAGTCAAAACTTCAATTTCAACTAAACAAGAAAATGGGCTCTCATTCAAGGTGACACAAACTCTCAAGGCTTGGTTGACATCCTCGCAAAAAATACTAAACGTAAATCAAGAAGCAACCAAACTACAAATATGCTACCAGCTTAAAGATGGATTCAAACCACTGCAAATTGAAGATGATGACAACCTGCAATTCTACTTGCAAATGAGGAAAAACACAAACAATGTAATGGATTATCCATTCTGTGTTACTGCACAAGAAAAATAGTTGGAACTCATCCCTCAACCTCTATCTACAATAATAGCAATTATTTTACAACAATTCACAACTGAATCATCAACTATAATGGCAGAAAACTAGTCACAAACAATAGTTTCAGAGGTTTTAAAACACATTTTAGACATACTTGATATGTGAAAGAATAAAGCAAGAAACTAGTGGAAGCAGAATTTGAATACGATATGCAAGAAGCTGAAGAGAGTAGTCAAGAAAAAATTGTCATTACACACACAATGCAAGAAGAAGTTGAAGTTGGGCAAATATACAAAGACAAGGAAACTTTGGTATCAGTTACTGTGCTATCAGACATCAGTTACAAAACAAAGTAGTGAAATCATACGAAAAAGAATACACGTTGAGTTGTGAAAAAACATGCGATTGGAGCTTCAGAGCAGCAAGACAAAAACCAACCAGCATGTTTGCTATGAAAAGGTTCGACAATATTCATACTTGTCCATTAGAAGTTAAAATAGACAATCAAAGAAACTCTACATCAAATATCATAGAAGAATGCATAAAATACAAAAATGTAGAACCTTACAACAACTACAAACCAAAGGACATGATCAATGACATGAAGAAAAAATATGGAATAAATATGACCTACCAAAAGGCATGGAGATCCAAGGAAAAAGCATAAGAAAATATGAGAGGTAAAGCATCTGATTCATACAAAATACTGCCTAGTTTTATGTACATGTTAAAGCTCATTAATCTTGGATCTATGGTGGAGATAAAAGTAATATATGGATGATTGCAGCTTTAAGTACTGTTTCATCGCTATCAATGCATGCATACAAGGATGGAAATACTGGAGACTTGTAATGGTGGTCGATGAGACTTTCTTAAAGGTAGCATATGGAGGAACATTACTCACAGCAATAGCAGAGGATGTTGGAGGTAAAATGTTTCCTCTTGCATTTGCCATTATAGACTATGAGAACGATGAAGCAACAGTAGAGGATGCTGGAGGTAAAATATTCCTCTTGCATTTGCCATTATAGACCATGAGAACGATAAATCTTGGGCATGGTTTTTGAAACACATAAGAAAAAGCTTCGGAGTAAGAAAAGACTTGTGCATATTAACTGATAGGCACCAAAGTCTAGCAAATGTAGTAGAAAAAGTATTTCCAGAAGCTATACATGCAATATATATGTATCATTGCTAAACAATCTTAAAACAACCTTTAAGAATAGTGAGAGCCTTATAAAGGATGTATTTTTTGGATCTGCAAGAGAATACACAAAAAAACGGATTTGAATATTTCGTGCAAGAACTTAAGAAAATTGACAATGAGATTCCTAGATATCTAGAGGATATTGGATTTGACAAATGGGCTAGGTCATATTGCACTACAAACAGATACAACCTTATGACTTCAAATATAGTTGAGTCATTGAATGCAACAAACAAAAAAGCATGGGAATTGTCTGTCACTACATTACTAATTTTTCTACATGGGTTGGTTCAAGAATGCACTGCAAAATGAAAAAAGGAAAAAAGCATCCAAAACAGAAGCAAAGCTCACAGCAAAAGGAGAGTAGAAGTTATACAAGAATTATCTTGACTCCTTGAAGCTAGAGGTAGATCCTAAACTTCAAATATATTTATTGGTTTATTTAAAGTCTTTCTTAATTAATTTCAGAATTGTGACATCGAAAATTCTTTCTTATAATTAGTTTCTTTCAAGACTGTTAATTGGTTTATTAGTCCAAACTAACTTCAGAACGTTCTGGTTTACAATTAGTTTACTTTTAAGGTTTTTTTTTTACTATTATTACAACTGTCTTAACTGTTGTTATATAGGGCACAATTCTGTCTGTATAATTTCACAATTGTACACTGAATGACTAAAAAATTACTAAGACATGAATTTATTTGTTTCAAGTTGCAATAGCATCTTGTTCTTAACATGATTTTAGTTACTACAATCTTTGCATATACAAAAAAAAAATTCACATACTGACTTACCAAAAGGGGAAAAACTAAGTATAGAAATGCAGGTTTTGTTTATGGTTTTTATTTTGTTATTTTGTGGTTTATTTATAATAGAAAAATATAGTAACTACAAGGACTATATTACCAGGATATATGTATAACAGAAAAAATCTTAGTCTTGTTTGTTTTCCAAATGCAAGAAAAAGAAGCAAACTCAGATGAATTCAATGTGATGGATGAAGACAAGACTTATGTAGTGAATTTCAAAGAAAGGATATGCACATGCAACAAATTTTCAAAATTTTAAAGAAAAATATATATTTAGTTAAACTTGTAATTCAATAATAAATAATTGTATTTAGTATAATTCTCATCTCAAATCATATTTTCATATTTTCTAAAAATCCATTTGAAAATTCTCTTTTCACTTTAATTCCTAAAAATGCATAAACATCATTTATAACCCAACACAATCTCCAACAAATGATAATGCTAAAGAAACCGAAAACTACAAATAGAATGAAATTGAAATGTTTTAAAATGCAAGTGCACGAAAACTAACAATAAGTTGATAATTTAAATAACTTAAATTCTCATAACATGTGCAAAATCATCAAATCTTGCAATTTTTAATGCAACTCAATTCAAAAGAAGTTTTGTATCCTATTTACTCATACTATTGATGATTCCTCGGCATCGACTCCAAAGCAAGACGCTCTGCTATATATAAACAAATATAAGCCCTTCATTAGTTTTCCAAAATTTTTATGAATTATAAACTAATCCTTCAATTCAGGTCCATGTTATCTCTTTAGTCATATTCCAAAAATTATTGCGATTTTATCACTTTCTCACCCTATAATTAAATCTCCTAAACCGAACCACTTCCAACTACTTAAATCACTTTATAATGTATCCAATCATATAACTAAGCATTCATTATTTCTAATACGCCAGTTGAAGATTAAAATCCCAAATTCAAAACTAACTTCGTCTCTTTTTCAAAAATTAGCCAACCAACAACCAAACTAATCATTTCATTGACTCAAAATGTACGTCTAATTGCATTCTTAAAGCATAATTTTTGTCTAATTCTCTTCACACTCAAAAACTCAATCTTTTATACACAAAAACTTGAAAAACACAAATCAACATCACCTACCCAATGTTCAATCTGATCATATTTGGTCCCAATAGCGAAAGAAGAACAAAACTCATAAAAAGACTCACTGAAAACAAACTATGGCGACAAATTCCAACGGCAGTTCTGGTGGCCGGTGATAGCTCCAGCGATGTGCTCCTACCCAGATTCATAGTTCTCGTTGAGATGAATCCAACCGTGGGTGCCAAGCTCCGAAATTTCTCTCCGACCACCGAAAATCCGCTTAGAAAGCCAACGACTTATCGTCCAATTTTCGCCGAATTTCGGCTACTCCTTTGGTCAGAACTAGTCCGGAAACGGCGAGGAAGCAAGATGATCGCAGTGGTTGTCTCGAATCAAGACTTCAACAATTAGAATTTAGATATGAGCAATTCTGCATTTCATTCTTCTTTATTCCTTGTTCCTCATCTCTTCTTCTTCTCTCCCTCATTTCTCTCTATTTTTAAAACATAAATCTGCACATTCTCTCTCCTCTATGCTTTAAAATAATCTTCGTTTCATTATTTAAAAAAATACTCTCACTCCATCATTTCCCCACTAAAATTGTTATGAAATTTAAATCAATAATCAACTTATATATTATGTTCCTGTCATAGAATGATAATAAGAAAATTGTAAAATTTAGGGACTGTTTAATTAAGATTATTTTTTATTATTTTTTAAAAAATAAAAATAAAAAATTTATTTATGAAAAATTAAAATTTATTATTATTTTTTATTTTATTTTATTTTAAAAATTAAAAATAAAATAAAAATTATTTTTTCAATTAAATATAATTTTAAATTCTCAATTAATTTATCTCTCTTTTTTCCCCGGATATTACATTTATGTCGCACAACCGTCGAATAGCTATGGTACGAATACCAAGTGTAGAGCTATGTTTTCCCCATTGCACCACATCGACGTGTGTCCTCATTAGCGGGTCAACATGCAGAGCCCATTCGGAAACAACCTTCATTAGACATGGTATATCTTCTTGACATATAAATGACCATTGAAGTTAAGAGGTAAAATCATCTTTTTAATTGTCATTAGATTTATCCAATTATCACCAAACTTCTATTAGGTTGAGTGGTTAAGAGATGAGACCAACCAATGGTTTGAATTCCCTGTTTAATGTTTGGAATGGGCTAAGCATGACGGAAATCTATTTAATCAAGTATGGATCATATCGGAGCATACAAGAAATTTGCATAATCAGCGCAAGATATGAGTGTTGTCATGATTCGAAAAGAGATAGCAATCGACATGCAAGTTGAACCAAATTGTAAGGCTTGGCTCATCCCACACAAGCATTGGAAGTCATCACTTGCTATTCATTTATAGTAACAAGTTGTATCAATGATATGCTAATTTTGTTCTACAAATAAATTATATAGTTTCAAATTTACAATGTGTATCTTACTACCCACAACACATATGATGTGGAGCCACTATTGACTAAACTAAATTGTCCAAATGATGGAATGTTCTCGGTAATGACCAAGATTGAACTTTGGTTCTTGAACACCTGAGGATAATAACGAAAGGAGGTGAGTAACTCAGTGTGGAAATACATCTAAAGAGTTTGAGGCGTCCATTCATATGTACCATTTTGAATACACATACAAAAAAGAATACACATTCGTACTTGTCCATTAGAAGTTAAAATAGATAATCAAAGAAACACTACATCAAAAATCATAGGAGAATGCATAAAATAAAAAAAAATGTAGAATCATACAACAACTACAAACCAAAGGACATGATCAATGACATTAAGAAAAACTATGGAATAAATATGACCTACCAAAAGGCATGAAGATCCAAGGAAAAAGTATAAGAAAATTTGAGAGGTAAAGCTGATGTATGGTAAATTTACATTGATAATCAAGCAAGAATGTATATACTTTCATCCTATAAATTATTCTTTTATGATGAAATTCACGTGGTGTTTGTCATGTTTGTAGGATTAACTAAATTGAAAGAAATGAGTTGAAAAATGTGCAAAAATGAATCAAAATAGAAAAACCCGAAGTAACCTCAAGAAACCATGAAGAAAATGAAGAAAACAAGGAAATGAAATGTGTCACGGCTGTAATGGTCAAGGCTCATGGCCATGACAAGTGAAATGAGATGAGGAAAGGGGCCAGAGATGTGTCACGGCCTTGAAGGAAAAGACTAACATGACATCCATTTGTCACGGGCATAACACATTTAAGATCAAGAAAGAGAATGTGACAAAAACGGCACAACTTATGGGACCAAAGCACACCTCAATGGCATTTTTGGGAGGAATTTGGCAGGGTTTATGGGGGACCTCATGGGCTATAAGTAGGCCTCTCATAGATCATTTTGTGGAATCCTAGGTGACTTGCACATTAAAGAATAGAATCATTCTCTACCAATTTCCAAGGAAGAGTCTAGGCAATTGAAGAGGAAAGATAAGGGATTTGAAGGAGGCTTTCATCGCCCATTGAGGTAAGCTTATTTCTTTCCTTTTATCTTCTTTTTCTTTGTTTAGAAATTATGGTTAGGTTTTATTTTTATTGCTCTATGCTTAGTTTTGTAAATATGCTAGCTTAGATTTTGTGTTAGGGTTTAAAGATGTAAACCTTGGATTGATGTTGCCTTAATGGATGATTAATTTTATGGGTATTGTGTTTTTATTGTTATATCTATTGTATTTGTGCTTCAATTTCTAAATCTATTGTTGGTGTTGATTGTATGACTTGTTATTGATTGAATAATATTGTGATTAATCACCACAATATTGTTTTTAACAAGCCCAAGTGGTGAATCGAAAGAAGAAGCTTGGGTTAGGCCACTTGTATATAACTTGTGTGGTTTTAGGATAGAAATATACCTATGTCTACAAGGTATTTGATGAAATTCCTCAAGGAGCCTAATGGATCTAACTTGACTAGGTGAGGCTGAAATGACCCTCCTAGGATGTGTAGGTACGACTTAAGTAACCTCAAGAGAGGCCTTGGGTTAGTCTTTTAGAGAGAACACTCACACCATTTGTTAAAACCCATTTTCATTCATTAGGCAATTAGATCATTGGTTTTATCTCGAAAGCCCTAACGTTTTCTTATTATTGAGTTTGTTGTGTTTAAATTCTTGCTTGCTTTCATTTTCAAAACCCCCAAAAACAACAATTGGATGTTCTTATGTGTTTTT
>CAODLS013454239.1:0-12333 GCA_948243855.1 Flueggea neowawraea | reverse complement strand
ATAAGCCATCATTTGTAAACAGCAGGAACGGATGGTTTGCTCTCTCTCCCCTTTGTTGTGTGCTTAAGCCTAAGTTGTCTGCTCTGTCAGCCGACTCTACTGCCCTTGTAATCAGGGTTCAACCTACTGAAACGACCAATACCATTACTCCAACTTATTTTTCAGACTTGGTTGCTCTGCAGATCTACAGGATTGTTTTTCTTGTTTTGAAGTTTCTTTGTATAGAAGCTGAGGGTGCTGCTAGTAGATCTTCAGAAGTAGGGTATCTTGATCTCTCCCATTTTCCGGAGCTTCCAATGCCTGAAATATTACATTCCTTGCAGGTAAATCTGTCTTTTTTTTTGTCAATATTTATGCAATCCTCTGAACAATGATTTAATGATGTGATACCTATCATAATTTTTGCTGGTCAGTGATCTTATGGACAAAGATATCTGTTCTTCCAACAAATGTGAATTAAAAACTATCATGACTAATAAATTGTTTGAAACTCATTTAACTGTACATTTATCTAGAACTTTGCTGTTTTATTGACCTTCCCTTTTCCCCAAATACAGGATCAAGCACTTGGCATTGTTTCTGAACTGTGTAATGCAAGCAAATTGAACCATGTCGATTCTGAAATCCAGGCTGTTTGTCTGTTAATGCTTCAAATAACGGAAATGGCCTTGTATTTGGAGTTCTTCATTCAACAGATTTGCGGAATAAGACCTGTCTTAGGGCGTGTGGAGGATTTTACGAAGGAATTTAAATCGTTACTGAAAGGTAAATGGCTTCTTAATCTTCATCCCTTTATTTTTGGAATTCCTTTTTTGTTCCAAAGAAATAACTCTTATTTTGTCTGGTTTCTAGCAATTGAGCACCATGCTTTTTTGAAAGGATCGACCAAATCATTGAAACAGATAGTTTCACTCATCTATCCTGGATTGTCACAGACCGAAGGTTTCATATGAAAACATTCTTTCCAGACAGGCAAACTCAGCAGAGACTTCGAAAGAGGACTGTAAAACCGTGACAATGTCAATTTTTTGTGATTACAGGAATGTAAATGTCTATGTTCTATCAAAACAGTTCATGTCCAAGACTGGCATATTCGTCCAGCCATTGTTAAGATACTGTGATATTTGTTTTTAATTAGTGATCACGGCTCTCTCATCATATAGACAATGATAACATTTTCTTTCAGGGTACCTGATTTTGTACGATTTGTGCTTGGAGAGGGTCCTACCTACGACGTCGTTTTGGTTGGAAATGAAAATTGTTAGTATCTTTACAACTCTCTCCATTTTGGTGCATCATATATAGTACTTGTTTTTGGGTTGGCTTTTGATTAGTGGTATTGTAGATTAGGAGAATTATATTAGCGTCCCTGAGGTTTACTGTATTTTCTCATTGCATTCTAAAGTTTTAAAAATGTTCATATTGCGTTCCTATTATTAAATGATGTCATTTAGAACTAACGGGACACATTATCTTTGGTGATGTGGCATGTGTGACACATGCCAAGGTGGCTATAGAAACTTTTTTGCGCTCCCCACTTCTTTGTTCTTTCCTCTCTCTACATACCTAAACCACACCGCTATCGTCATCTCTCTCAATTATTCTCTCTATCTCTCTCTCTGTGCCACGTTTCTTGTTTCTTTCTTTATTATGCTTCCCTAGACCTACCATTCTACAACTCTCTCTCTTTTAAAGTGGGCGCCATGTTTTTTCCCAATTTCTCAATCTCTCAAACCTTAATTCGATTAAGAAGCCATCTTTCTTCACCATGCGGAAGAATATGGGAGTCCACAGTAGGGTGTGTGACGGAAATGGAACGAAAAGAGTAGGAGGCTCGTGAGAAGAAGCAGGAGAACTAATCGATTATTCAAGTTCGATTTGTTAAATGGAAAAAGCTGAGGCGGGACGGCTAGCGGAGTAAAAGGAGAAGGAACTGGAGAAAACGATGGCGAAGAACTTGGACAAGAAGGTGAATCAGGTGTCGATTCTAGTGCCGAAGGTGACCGAGGCAGAACTGCGAAGGCGAAGGGAGGAAGAACATGTGGAGTTGGCTAAGCAAAGGTAGAGTAGTACTGCGGCGGATGAGGAATATGAGAGGATGATGTTGGTTTCGAACACGAATTGTGATGATTCGATCACTGAGACGAGGAGTGTGGAGGAGGTTCTTCCTTCGCCTCTGCTTGGGCGGTGACAACAAATGATAGGCTTCTCCACACTCCTCGCCTCAGTGATCGAATCATCATGATTTGTGTTCAAAACCAACACCATTCTCTCATATTCCTTTTTCGTCGTAGCCCTACTCTGCCTCTGCTTTGCCAACTCTGCCTGTTCCTCCTGTGTTCAAAACCAACTTTGCCTGTTCCTCCTCCCTTCGCCTTCGCAGTTCTGCCTCGGTCACCTTTGGCACTGGAATCGACACTAGATTCACCTTCTTCGTCGCCATTTTCTCCAATTCCTTCTCCTCTTACTCTGCCAGCCCTCTTGCCTCAGCTTTTTTCTCAGCGCCCTTCTCTTGCTTCTCCCTCTCACTAGCCTCTTGCTCTTTTCGCTCCGTTTCCACTATGCACCTTGTTGACTCCCATCTCCTTCAGCATAATGGAAAAAGATGGCTTCTTGATCGAATTAAGGTTTGAGAGAGTGCGAAATTAAGGAAAAACATGGCGTCTGCTTTAAGAGAGAGAGTCGTGGAGTGGTGGGTCTAGTGAAGCATGAGAGAGACGAGAATTGTGGCAAAGAGAGACTAGAATTGAGAGAGATGACAGTGGTGGTGTGGTTTGGGTTCATGGAAAAAGAGGAAAGAACAAAGAAGTGGGGAGAGCAAAAGAGTCTTTATAGCCATGTTGGAGACACACATCACCAAAGTTGATGTGTCTTGTTAGTTATGACTGACGACGTTTAAGAATATGGATATAACAAGAGTCTTTCCAAAACTTAAGTACATAATGAGAGAATATGGTAAATCTCAACACGTTAATATAACTCCCTCTTAAAATTTCACCTTGCCTTACAATGTTAATCATATGTTGTCGGCAGTGTGTTGTGTGTGCTTTGGGACCAGGTTGTCTTTGTTGAGTACGTTGATTTTTTTGAATTTTAAAAAATGGCTATTTCTGTAAATGGGATTATGTTAGTTGGGAATCTAATTGTTGACTATGATGTGATTGGAGAGTTCATTGCTTTCACTAATTCAGATTTGGAGTTGTTTAATACTGATATTTAATTATCCATAAACAAATCTGGATCCTACTAATTGAAATTATCAATGAATTAAGCATCTTGTTGCTGTTTCCATTGGTCAAGTAGCTCCTTTTTGATCTTGCTATCTTCTATTCTTCATCATGAGAAGAATCGGATTCTCACGCAAAAGTAGTTGAGGTAACATATAATATAAAAAAGAAGTATGGTGCTAGATATGAAGCATATGGCGCTAAAAGTGTGTCCTTGGGAAGCTATTAGGAGAGAGCAGTTGTTGGTTGGTCGGTTTTTTATTCTATCGCAAACCGAAACCGACACTAAGGCATTTGAAACTGAACCAAACATACTAGTGGTTGGGTTGGGTTAGACAGTTTCCTCGACCAAGATAATTTTCGTTTTCAGCTCTCAAAGCTAGGGATTTAAATCAGTTAATCAAATTAATATATGGTACCAATAACAAAATCAAACAACAAAATGAGTTCAAAAATCAATTAAATTTCATAATCTGTTGACATAATGAGTTTACGAAGCAAACTTCGTCCACAAAATGAGTTGCTAAAAAGAAACATTGACAAAATCAAATATAAGTTTAAACTTCACAACCGGTCCCTTTTATTTTTCTTTCCAACTGTTACTTCACAATCAGATCAACAATAAAAACAGTGACGGACGTAAAAAAAATTCTACGGGGGACACTATTTATATATAATAAAAGAAATTCAAATATATTTGTAATTTTACTCAAGAAAATTTAAAATACATTTAGTTGAAATTTAATAGAAATAGTGACAAAAAAGTTTATTGCACATATTAGTAGTACTACAACTAAAATTTATTAACTTTAATGGGTAACATTGTCTACACTTCTTCTATTTGCAGGCAAGGCTTGCAGGACTAACATCAACAGAGTTCTCAAGCATATACAATCATTTTTTACTTATACTAATCTCAGCCTCGTAACATAAACTTTCTACGTAAGTAGGACTTTTTTTCTCATATTGACATTTTTGTTTCCCTTTCATGTCATAACAAAGGATTTCTTAGCTATGTTATTTTACTAACACAACTAATAGGACTTGTAGAAAAAAAATATATCAGAAGGGAAAAACTCAACAGGAAGAAAATTGACTAACAGTAAAACCAAGCATGGCAACACGTCCAACAAATAGCTCATTTTGCTTTGTGAAACCAATCCCATGTGAGGTTCCGAAACTACGATCCTCAACTTTTGGCTTTGGTTTTGAAGCAGCCTAAAAACATTGGTTATTTTACTAACACAACTAATAGAACTTGTTGAAAAAAAATACAACAGTTTGACCGCGTATTGACTACATGTTAGAAAGTTGACCGCACTTTGACCAAACGGTTTAAGTCAATGAGAAAGAGTACAACTTAAGTACAACCTGAGTACAGAATAAAACTCGAGTACATGTGGAGTACAACTCAAGTACAGAGTATTGTTATGAAGGCTTTGTTGACCAACAAAGACCGAGTACATGTGGAGTACAACTAGAGTACAAGCTAGTGTTAATTATGGCTCTTTTGACTAGTATAATCTAGTACATGTGGAGAACAACATGAGTACAATTAGTAGAACAACAAAACTGAAACTCTTTTGACTAGTATAATCGAGTACATGTGGAATACAACACGAGTACAAACAACAAAAAAAGAACAAAAATACACAACAAAACACCAACAAACTAGAGTACAAAATCAAAACCTTTATGTTTTCTTTGTTATTCGAGTATGAGTACATGTGGAGTACAAAGTCAATAAAATGAGAATAAATCATAAATATTAGATCAAAACGAGTACATTAAGAGTGCGAGAATGATTTAGTAATTGGTAAATGTTTTAAGTTGTTTAGAAATTTCAGATTACTCCTTCTTCCATGGGAACCAACTAGGGTTTATAAACCCTAGCCGCCACCCTCATTCCGAAGCTGCAGATCTCACTCTCTTGCTATGTCTCTCTCTTTTCAGTCACCCTCCCAACCCCCTATCTCTATCTCTCATTAGCTGCGCTCTTCCACTTTACCAGTCGCGACTCCAATGTTGCCCGCCATCCCTTGTCACTTGTTCCATATGGCTATCTCTCTCTTCGTCGGTAGGCCTCTCTCTAGATCTCGTCATCGCCTTTCTTATCGGTCGACTTCTCTCTAGAACTCGTTGTCACATCTCTATCGTTGCTGCAACTCCAAGGAGGTCGGACGAGGACGACAGTAAAAGAGAGAACATCGAAGGAAATGGCGATTAGGTTAAAGAAGAACGAGAGGGAGTGAGGTGTAGATGCAAAGAAAGGAAGAGAAGGGTGGGTAAGGACAGAGAATTAAAAAGGTAGATATAAATATTGTTGTATTATAGAAAAAATAATTAAAATTGTGTTGAAATAATTATTTTTTAAAAGAATGTTATAAAAATGAAAACAAAAATAAAAAAAGTATATAGGCTGTAATTTTCCCATAGAACTTGTTGAAAAAAAAATCAAAAAGGAAAAACTCAACATGAAGAAAATTGACTTACAACAAAACCAAGCATGACAACACATCCAACAAAGAGCTCATTTTTTTTGTGAAACCAATCCCACCTGGATTCCGAAAATACCATCCTCAACTTTTGGCTTTGGTTTTGGTGTAGCCTATAAACATTGGGGAAAAAACTCAAAATCAGGTAAAAAAACAGTTTATACGTCTAACACTTTATCAAGAACAAAAAAATAAAGACAAATTAAATAATATATTGATAGTGCTGCAAGTAAAATTTGTTAACTGTCCTATTATCAACTATTTCAATATTCATTATCAATCATTCAATAAATATTCAACAATTAACATCAATCTATATTTATCATCCAATTCAAACCCAAACCCTAACTTAAAAATCAATTTAAAATTAAAGAAAGAGAAAAAAACATACCAGAAAATCATAGGTGGCTAGCTATTGTGATTATACGGCAGCGAAAAGTCGACGGATAGCGGTGGTGGGCTGAGCTCCCTTCTCCTCTCCCTTTCTTTTTCTCTCAAACACAACTCTCTTTCTCGGTTCTTCTATTCAAATCCCGCTGCTCTCTGTCTTTTTTTGTTTTTTTGAAATCTAGTGTTTGAAACGACGCCAGGACTATTATTTTTTTTAGCTTGGGACTAAAACATTTTAGTCCAGAGGGCTAAAAAAAATTACGCATGCAATCTTCTTCTTCCTCAACCTCATCCCCTTATCACTGAGAGAGGCACTGCTGCAATATCCGACAGGCTTCCATACTCTATATATGAGGTCCCGCAAAGGGAGGTTGTTGGACTCCCTCCAGTCCGTCACTTAATAAAGAATATGAAATACTTCAATTTATAAGCACCAAATGGCAAAAAAATTAGTGCCGCAAAGATATGCGAAAATGATTAAAAATAAAAAATATTTATTATGAGAAAAATCGTTAAATATCCCTGTCGAATATGATTAGAATTTACAAAAGACGAGTGCCACAAAGATAAAAATAAAATCTTAAAAAATCACGTAATAAAAAGAAAAGATTGAAAAAATAAAAAATAATAACGAAAATAAAAAAAAGTTATCCTGGTTGAGCAGGTGGGCCCATGCTGCTGTAACTCGTGGAAATCGTGATCCCTTGAATCATAAGTAAAATCCAACGGTTGGATGGAGCCAAAGATTTTTCTGAAAAAATAGATTAGTCCCAACGTTTGGAATTAGGATCAGTGGAGGCCTTATGGTTATTTTTTTGTCCGTTTGTACCCCTACCGTTAGAAAATGGCTCAGATTTGCACTTCTGTTAGCAATCTCATCCCAGTTGGCAGATGGAGATCATTTCTCTGTCAAATTTGCTGATTTGGCAAACCTTAACCATTATAATTTACATGTGTCTTATGCGTGGCATCTTAATCACACTTTCCATACTCAATGAATAAACCAAACCAACCTACCCAACCCATTCTATTCTCGCCAAACCTTCTCCCCCCCCTCTCTCTCCCTCTATCTCGTCACCGTATCCATCGTCTCTCTTTCGACGCTGCAGCCACCACCACTCCTCTCCGACGCCATTTCCGGCCATCACCGACAATCGACAATCTCCAATCGTCTCCTCTCGTCTACTGCAGTCGCCAACCTTCTCTCTCAAATTCGTACACAGCCCCCCTCGCAGACCCGAACATCCACTGTCACTAAGCCTCCCAACCATTGTCCTCTATCTTCCATACCAGCCCACACAGACCCTTGCTTGAATACTTAAATCCAGAGTTGAAAGCGTGAAGGCAAAAATCAAAAGTTCATTTTAATATAGATGGAAAATGCCCATTGGATGTGACCGATAGAGGAAGCGGTGGGTTGATTGGGTTCTGCTCGCTCAGTCAATTCAAAACTTGTGTCTCGTCTGACTTTTGTCGTGTTTCGTTCGGGTTTTGGGTTTTGAGACAGTGGGGATGGAGGTTTGGGTGGAGAATTGAGAGAGATTGTTGAATATGGTGATGTTTGTTTTGACTTTTAGTGTTGTTAATGGTTTAATTTTAGTCTTGAATTTTAGATCCAAAACTCTCTCATTAATGGTTTAATATCAATGTGCCAAATTTTAATGTTTAATTTCAGATCCATCTCTCTCTAAACTGACGACGTCGACGCGTGCTTTGGTCACAACTGACGACGCCGATGCATCTCCTCTTTCACTCTCTCTCTCTAAAATTGACGACGCCGACGCATCTCTTTCTATAAACTGACGACATCGATGCTCCACCTCCTCGTCCTTCTAATGATTTCAGAGAAGTGGGTTTCATTTATCTACTTTCAGATATTACGGCCGTCCTTTCAGATTTGTTGTGCGGGTGGGTCTCAGTCGATTTGCAGTGGTGATTGGTCTGAATTGACGCAAAATTGTTGTGTTCTGAATTTTGTTGCGTTCTACAGTTTTCTTCTTTTTAGTTTAATTATCAGATTATTGTCTGTGAAATTCAATCCTCTATTTTGACATTACTGGGCCAATTTGCATTGAATTGACTTACTATAACGTGGCAATAAAATCTCTGAGGAATTTGTCACAACTCCAAATATGAGAAGGCGAGAATTTAAATGTGTAATCTTATGGTTTACAAAAACAAATCATTCTAAAAACAAGTTACTACGAGATAACTAGTTTTTATTAGCATCTGAGTTATGTTTTGGATCACTTGAATATAAAAAAACTTATTAGTTTCTTGATTAGTAGAGAGAGAGAGAGGATATAGGCAAGAGAGAGGCGATGTGTAAGTGGGGGGGATTGGTTTTGGTTTTTTTGGTTCGGCTGGGTCTTTGGTTTTGGTTTAATTGCCATATGTCATTTTCTTAGAAAAAAATAAGTTGACAAGTCTACTTAACGGCCAGATGAGCAAATTAAACGGAGAAATGAGCTCCATCTGACATTGCTAACAGAAGGACAAACGGTAGTCATTTTTCCAACAAACGACAAAAATCCCATAAGAGCTAAAATGATTCACACCCCCAAACACGCCATAGCCATACGTCCCCATCTTAGAAGCCTCCTCAACAAGACCAGCGCCACCATATACCCCCTCACAAAGGACAAAACCACCACACGGCGCCGTTTCGCTGACTCCCCAATTAATTGCGCATAGCATATACCCACATTGGATCCCCTCCCCAGCTTAACCGTAGTCAAAAAACCCAACCTAACCACAGTTACTTCCTTCATCCACCGTCACGATCCCTACACGTGTCCCCATCTGACGCCTCCTCTCTCCCTATATAAACCAGCCTAACCAAACCCTAATTTCTCACTCTACTGATTCCAAAACAATTTGTGATTTTATAGGTTCTCTGAATTCAACAATGGCGAACCCTAAGGTGTTCTTCGATATGTCGATTGGAGGAGCTCCAGCTGGTAGGATCGTGATGGAACTGTTCGCCGACGTCGTTCCACTCACAGCCGAGAACTTCCGTGCTCTCTGCACCGGCGAAAAGGGGATCGGAAGAAGCGGGAAGCCACTCCACTACAAGAGCTCCACCTTCCACCGTGTGATCCCTGGCTTTATGTGCCAGGGTGGAGACTTCACCGCTGGAAACGGCACCGGTGGAGAGTCCATCTACGGAGCCAAGTTCGCTGACGAGAACTTCGTGAAGAAGCACACCGGTCCAGGTGTTTTGTCGATGGCGAATGCGGGGCCTGGAACCAACGGATCTCAGTTCTTTATCTGTACGGAGAAGACGTCTTGGTTGGATGGGAAACATGTTGTGTTTGGACAGATCATTGAAGGCATGGATGTGGTGAGGGCTGTTGAGAAGGTTGGATCCCAATCTGGTGGGACCTCCAAGCCTGTTGTAATCTCCGATTGCGGCCAACTCAGTTAGATCCATCTGGTTGGTGCTTCGGTTCTTATTTGTGTGTGTGTGTGTGTGTGTAGTCTGTGAGTCGGTGCGTTTCTTTTACTGTGTTTGGGTTGGGGTTTCGTATGGTGTGTTTGTTCTTGGCAACTTTTATGTATTGAATTGAACTACACCGTTAATAAGATAGGACTATTAAAATCTTAACTCCATGCGACAATTGATCCACTCTGATCTCTTTTTTCCTTTTTGATTTAACGTCTCTCTTTAGTTTCTTGTTTTTGAATCTTATGCGAAGAAGGACCACAAGTGTGAAAACGGAGAGTTGGAAGAGTGGACGTGATTAAGGACAAAAATGAAATGAAATCATAAATGTCGACCAAACTGCAAAAGTTTTTAGAAAAATCCGAAATTTGGATAGTGGATAGAATGGCTTTTGGAAAGTGGAAAGAAGAAACGCGCTGACGAGGTGTGGTGTCCCACTCCCACCATAGCCACCAACAGTTGATTGTAATTTTGAGCTAAGTCAAAGGTTACTTTGGATTCTTTTAAACCTTTCTTTTGAAAAAACAAAATAGGTAATTTGAGCTAGTTTGGTTGAGGAAAAAAATCTATTATTTGGTAATTTTTGTTTTGTGTCCATACGTAAATTACTTTCCATTTCGGAACTATAATTTTGTTTCAATCATAGATTCCGTTAAAATGTTTGTTTCTTCCGGCGGTCAAAAAAGAAATGTTGGGTCTTGGCCAAATAATTTTGGGAAACAACGCAAGAATTGGAGATGCCAATCCATTGTGTTTACAGGGCGATGCCCAGATGGTTCTGAATTTGTCAGTGTGTGGGTTGCTTAGTAATTGGGCCTCTACTCCTTTGTGGCTCAGGAAATACTGACACCTCGTATACAATAATTGGGCCGTCCATTCATGCTGAGCTAATTAAATGCACAGCAATTCAACTTTATAAATTATAGTTTTTAGAAGCTGTTTTTAATATTGGAAACCAATATTTTAAAATTACGCATTTGTGTTGTTAACACTATAAATTATAGATTCATAGATATGACAAATGATTTAAACTTATTTAGAATTTATTTAGTATTAGTTTATTGTATATTTGTTTAACAACAAATTAATAACAATTCAACAAGACACTATAAATTTGAAAAATCTCACGGTAAATCAATAATTATGAAAAAGTGTAATAAACATACCATGTCAGATAGAACAAATATTCCAAACTATTTTGGGAAACTGCATAATTTCCTCATTCAGGGGTATAGATTTGGAATTTTAGAAGTTTCACCTTATCAATGTTACCAACCACGGACTGATCATCAACCTGTTCAAGAGCTGGCTCGTTGGTTCATTTGTTCAAACAATGGGTCACCAATTGAACCGGATATATACATAATAATATTTTCAAAGTTAAAACTAATCAAGTTTTCAAAAACCAGCCAGGATTTTAAAATATGTCGATTTTTCGGTGTTTAGACCTGAACCAATCAACTCAATGCACTTCAAATCCTTTTAAGTCTGAATCGGATCGACTTAATGCCCAGTTGGCCAACTTTTAGTCAAGCCTTCTAGTCCGACCCTGTTTTAATAACATTGCACCACATATCCATTTTTAAACTCATTTTTAAGTCATATAATGGGTTTCTCTTTTTTTTTTAAAAAAAAAAGAAATAGCTGGAGGGGTTTTGATGAGTTTTCGAGTACACATCTTTTTTAAAGATGTAAGGTTTAACTACTGAATAGTATAAATTATCTAATTTGCTTGCAATCGTACCATAATTTGTAATTTTTTTTATATATTTAGATTGGTTGTGGATTATAATTTTATAAAACTGCTAATTTGCAATTTAACTGAGGCTCGTAATATACTAAAACCTCTCAAACCAAACCGCAACTATATATATATATATATCACAACCTAAATTTATGCTTTCAAACAAGATCCATTAAACTTCATTACATTTTATAGTTAAAAATTTAGATTTAGGCCCACTTTATTTATCAAAACCATAAATTTCACCACATGTCGCTGTCATCCTTTTCATTTGAAACTGTCAAAAAATCCTCTCTTTTGTTAGACCGTTTGTAACCGGGCTAGGAACGGAGCTACCGTTTCTAGCCAACGCGTCCCGGTTAGCACAGGAGGACGGGCTAGTTGCGTGCACCTGACATTTCTTTTTTTTTAAATAATAAAATTTGACCGTTGGATCGTTTTGATCCAACAGTCAGATTTACTCCAACGATAATATTACTGTTGGAATATCATTGGAGGCTGAAAAATTACTCTTTTGGTCTCTAACGATTAGTTTTACCCATTTTCCTATAAATACCCCCTAAACACATTTTTTTCTATCATTTTTTCACTTCAAACACTAATTTCTCTCCCTCAAACTCTCTCAACTCTTAAAATTTCTCTCAACACTCTCAAATTACTCCTACTCTAATTTTTTTCCCTGAAATTATGGATCACAACAATGAAAATACTCAATCATCCCAACAAAATAACCCATCAAATTTTGTCAACTATCAATATTCTCAAAATAATCCATCAAATTTTTCCTCTTTCACCAATTATCAATTCAATCCCAACGCTTCATTTTTTTCATTTCCATATAAACCCGCACTTTTCAATTTTGATAATTTCAAAAATTTTACGTCCAATTCTTTTTCACAAAATAATCATTTTTCACAAAATAATCCTTTTGGTAATTTTTATTTTAATGTAATATTTTTATTTTAACGAATTATTTTTATTTGAATGAACTATTTTTATTTTAATGAATTTGGGGTAGAAAGTATTAAATGA
>CAODLS013454049.1:0-14763 GCA_948243855.1 Flueggea neowawraea | reverse complement strand
AAAGCACAAAATAGGATGAGCATGAGGGAATAAAACTTGAATTGTATACTTAACTATTGTTTCAAATGATGAAGGAACCTCCACTCCAGCAGGAAGAATCTTCTTCAATATATGATCTGCAAGAAAAGATGATAATAATACAAGGAAAATTGATACAATGAGGATAGTTAATGCTGCTGTCCTGTCCCAAATATATTATTGTCATGATAGAAAATACAGAAGCAGGTCTTATGAGTTGAATCAATAAAAGGCAATCCACTTCAGCAAAATGCAATCATGTAATGATTACCAAAAACAAAAAATTAACTAGTCATTCCATTTTCCTCTTGAAAATATATAGCCAAAATCCCAGCAACATACCGAAGAAGGCACAAAAATAAAAAGAGTATTTACATGGCCATAAGTGGGTTCAACAAGAATTTTCATTTTCATTAAAAAAAGTTAAAATCTTCATTTTCATTTTAAAAAGTTAAGACACATAATGATACAAAAATAGCAGACAATTTCTATAAGAATTAAGTAACTAGCACTCATAATTGCAACAACAATAACATTGTCACTACCTGCACTCCAGTATGAATATCCAAGGGTCAATGAATGAGGGACTACTTCAAAATCGCATAGTTTCTTCAATTCCTCAACCTTTTCAGTTGGAATATCAGATAAATCTGTACAACACCAAAAGGCTAAGATAAGTATAAAAGAACATCCTTGGTCTCCCATTCTACTAGCAGGTATTTTTCTAGTTCAGCGTGTAGAGAAAAATATCTATTTTTAAAAATTTTTATATCTACTTTTATTTATCAGCACCAAGTACTCTATCTTACCTGAATTCTGAACCCTTTCAGATAATATCATGCAACGATTCTTTTCACATGTTGGATCTTCAGTAATGGGTTTAACACGAGCCTTATCAAGCAAATATCTGCAGTAAATATCAACACATTCACCAACTCAACATACAAAAACACACAGCCAAAAACAAAATTCCATCTCCAGAAGAGAAAAAAAAAACCCCAACTGAGATACATACCCGTTCAGCAAGCGAGTAATAACCTTGCAGTGCTCACGAGGAACCCTAATTGCCCACAACTTCAAATTCACGTCAAACTTACTCTCGTCCAACAACATTGCACCAACTGTGTTTTCAAGCCTATGCATAGTTTAAAACCCACCAAATGAAAAAGTAATAACGATTTGATGTGGGCACTAAATGCTCACAGATCTTATTGATTTTGAATCTTTTGTTGTTGTTACAATGAGGCTCCCAACTGGCAGTATAATCTAAATCCTAATTGAACATAACATACAATCAAACTCCTACTCTAATAATGAATCCTAATCTGACTTGGTTTACTACTCCTACATCTAATAATTGGAAGAAAATAAAATAACTACTCAGTCCACAGTTAACAAATTCAATAACTCAACTGACAGTTGCTATCAGTAGCCATACAAATACATACAATTAAAGAAGATGAAGAGAATGGGAGTGCTAACCTAATTCTCCGTTATCTTTAGTCTTTAGCTGCATTATTATTGGGCTGGACTATAGCTTTGTAAGCCTCATTGTCGGAATTTTAACACATCTACCAATACAAAGGCGAGCTAATTACACAAGTGTGCTTTTTAAGGGACCATTTTGTTTGTAGAATAGAATATTATAGAATATAATTGTTATTTTTTGTGGAATAGAATTGTTATTCTATCATGGAATAATAATTATATTCTATTGTTTGGTTGGTAGAATAAAATACTTTTGTTTAGTTGTAGTGACAGATGCAGAAATAGTTCCCTAAGGAGCACTATGTATATATAATAATGGAAAATTAAAAATATATTAATTGTTGATGATGCTTATGAGGTTGAGGGATGAGTTGAGAGTGATGCTCTTGAACTTTTTTGTCTTAATGCGTTCAAGCAAAAGTATCACATGAAAGATTACTTGGTTTTATCAAATTAGATTCGCATACTTTGTTTCTATCAAATTTCAGAGTTTAATTCAAACTATAAAGATCGCAGTAATTCATACAACTCAACTTTTGATTCTACATCTATGTACTTCTAATTATGATTAACTCTATCTATTTTTTTCAATGCAATCATTTTGGGCTTTTGATTAGGTTCTCAAATCAGTCTGTGAACACCAATTTGGCTACTATCCAGGTGGAAAGTGTGAACTAAGAATAAATTTAGATCAATAACTAATCAAATTATTCAATCTAACCATTTATATGCTCCATAATCAAGTTGTTTCGTCGCCCAATCTAACAAATTAACCCATCTGATATTAAGAGATTAAACTCAGTGACTATCTAACGCTCTAATCAGAAAACTAATGATTGAAATTGCAAATTTAATACTCACCTCATTTACTTAAAATTATACTTCAAAATTACTTCAATTAAGCTTTGATTCTTTAAACCCCTCAATTAAATACTCATTTCTCATTCTCAACCATAACAGCAGTTCCTAGTTATCAGTAGTTTCCTTTGGAAAATCTGAAGATAGAATTGAATTAAACAATTGAACTATAAATTATCTTACCTTAGGTTTCGTGGCTCTCAAGTTTTTGTGCCTAAGACGATTGTTTTCGTAATGCATCAACATAATCAAATTCAATTTCAAACCCTAAAAATCAATTCAACAATTCAACCTAAACTTTTAAAGAAAGAGATTTTACTGCGTTCAACTTACCTTCTCCCATGGAAGGACAGACGGTGGTGGCGTGGTGTAGTGGAGGGCTGGTCCGTTTCGACTTTCCCTCCCTTCTCTCTCAAAGATGTTAACGCTTTGCTTGCTTTGCTCCTCTGGCTCTGTTGCTCTTCACGGTATGATCTGCTTATGTCTTTTTTTTCATAAGCCTTGGGGCCTGGAACGGCCCGAGACTTAATTTTTTTTTAAGTCCCTAGGGTTTTAAAAAAAATTACTTCATCTTCAACCTCCATCACCTGCCTTACCAGTTAACAGCCAGGACAGCCAAGGGCCCTGCAATCCCGGCAGGACCCCATACTCCTTGAGGGGGTCACCAAGCTCCTCCGGTTCGTCCATGTTTGGTTGAATACAATATTGTAAGAAACAAAATATAAAATTTTTGAAAAAATTATTTTGTCACTGAATTTTTAAATAGGGTTAAATATTACATTTTTAATATTTTATTTAAATAAATGAGTAAACAACATAAAAATAAAATATAATAAATAAATAAATAATAAACAAACAACTTAATAAATGATAAAAATAATTTATTAAAATATAATGAAATTATTAATGAATTAAAATATCATTTAATTCTATAAACTAGAACAAAAAAAAGTCCAACTATATCAATTCCTCTTAAGGACACAAAATATTTTTTATATTAAATGTGAGGTGTGAAATTGCAATTCCTAGTTATATGCTATGAATTGTTATTCCACAAAATCATGAAATTGGCAATATGTGGAATTGAAATTCCACAAACCAAACATCATATGAATTCCACATGAAAATCCAATTTCATTCCTCATCAATTCCATAAACCAAACATACTGTAAGAGTCTTGTAACTCTATCGTGATTACACAATCCTTAAATTAAGGGTGATTACACAATCCTTAAATTAAGGAGACAAAAAAGGACATTAATTTGCAAAAAAATGTTATAATAAAATTTGTAGTTCCATAGATTTTATTTTTATTTCTTTATTTTGTTTTATTTATTCAACATACTCTCTCTAATAGTCTTTTTTTTTAAAAAAAATTGTTTATACATTTATGTTTTTTGAGAATTAATAAAATAAAGAGTCGAGTTAAAAGAGTACCTTGAATGTATAAAATTAAAATTTCTTTTTATTTTTATTTAAGATATGAACTGCGCCTTTTAGAGAAAAACGTGTTAATTCAGTGGTATTGCTGTTATACATCCACAAATTCACAATTTAGTTGTCTGATAGATTCAATATCTAACAGAGATTGACAAGAACTAAATTAACCAAGATAGGCCAAAAGAAAACGGAGAAAAAGACATTCCTTAATTGCTCTTCATTTCTAATTCTCATTTCCTTCTCTTTGTATAAATTTACATCCCTGATTTGACTATATACATGTATTAATTACCATGCCCTACAAAACCTACAAACTTCTACAAGATAAGTCCATTTAAAGAGAAAATTTGCTGTCTGATCCTTCAACACCAAATTCCAAGCATGATCATCACTTACCCAGTTCCCATAAATATAATCTTCACGGTTACAAAAACCCTCACCTACCCTTCCAAGTTTCTTGGAACTTAAAATAAACCGAGGTTTGTGGTGGAATAATACAAATTCGCAAAGGGTTGAAAATTGAAATTCGAATTCGAATTAATCAGACTGATCTCGGATACCAAGCTATAATGTCAATTGAGCATGCCGTGGTCGTGCCAACACAAAAGCATAGAGATGCACCTGCCAAGAATGTAAAAGCGAGTCTTTTGTTGCTTCACCATCAAAACACACCTCCTTCGGAATCCATTTCTGCAACTTTTCTTGGTTGATCTCATTGACTGAGATTGTGGAGGAAGGTAGTAGTAAATAGACATGGTGATGGTGGTGGAGGTGGAGAAACTAGAGCGTTTTTTCGGGTAGAAGAGGGAGATGATGAGAGAGTAATGGATAGATAGAGCGTGGGTTATGGAGGTTGGGTGGTTAATATAAGGGAGGGAGGAGGTGATTGTGCAGGTTGCGACACGGAGGTCCCACGGTTGGATTTTGCGGACTCAACCCGCAGCTTATCTTCTTCTATTTTTATTTTTACTTTTTTTATTTGAAGAATTGTCCTTCAATGCCATCATTGCCCTTTTCAATATGCCGTGTTATTCTAAGTAGTACCTTTAAAGTTGACAAATTAAATTATTCAACTCAATTCTCTTTTTTAAACAATTTGTTTCAACCAGTGCACATAAGTAGTTCTAGTAGTTCATTGATAAAAAAAAGTAATTCTATTTGTTTGAATTTTTAAATACATCGAATTAATTAAGATGAAATATTTCAATTTAGTTTTCTTTTAAGCTTGTATTTTGTGATTTATTAAATTAAACTCCTAATAGTATGACATTTTTATTTAATCTGAGCATGCATGAATCAATAATTTTTTTTTGTAAATAAAGGGTTTTTAATTTAGAATAAAAATAATAAATTTATTCAATTAAAATATAGTATTGTTTCGATAAATCTAAAAAATTAATTATTTTTAGCAAGCATTTAATGGTCAAATATACCTTTAATTTTTTTAATCTTACACTAAATTTAGTTAAGAGATAAGAATGTTTCATAAGTAATATACAATATAAAATATAAAATAATAAAAAATATAGATAAAACAATTCGTTTAAATAAAAAAATTCTATTCAGAAAGACAATTTAACATCTCAAAATAATATTTTTTTTATGTGAACATATACTTAAAAACCAAAATTAAGGGAAGGGTAAATCAGTCAATGTAGAGGAGAGAGATCATAATGGTCAAATGAGTGAGTGGGCGGTTCAAACCTTGAGAGTGACATGGCATTGGGAGAAGAATTGTAGGGAACCATATATGCCAAAAATATATGGACCCCACCACGCTATATAAAACTCTAATTTCGTTTTATCCAACGTGGCAATTTTGTTCTTTTCTAGCCCACCCCACGTTTTATATTCCGCCTTTGGGCTTCTAGATTTTGCTATTGCTTGTCTGCCTCCATTTGGCAGCCCCTATGTAAGAATGTTTTACTTATCAATTATT
The DNA here is from genome assembly GCA_948243855.1 of Flueggea neowawraea. Taxonomy (NCBI): domain Eukaryota; kingdom Viridiplantae; phylum Streptophyta; class Magnoliopsida; order Malpighiales; family Phyllanthaceae; genus Flueggea; species Flueggea neowawraea. The sequence goes on along the minus strand of CAODLS013454049.1, from coordinate 9,020 downwards.
ATTATTATTATTATTATTATTTTTCTTGAAATTAACATTTATACTTCATTGTTCCACTAAACCATCAGCCAAAACAAACTTAATAAAATTAAGAGAAAAGATGTCCCATTAAATTAGGCAAAAAAAAATCACATGTCTTATAGTAATTAGCAACACAATCTTAATATGGTAAACTGATACAACGAATGAAACACTTAATATGATCTACAATCCTTAGTAGTACCACCTATTTCATTATGTCGATCTTTAGTTAGACGCATAATTGAGCCGAACCGAACTTTGCAAGACTCAAGTACGAGTCTGTTAAAATTCTTTAACATTGAGCTCAATTCAAACATTATGTTTTGTTCAAACTCAGTTCGAAATAAAACTGGGGAGCTTTATGAGCAGGTTGAGTTCGACTTAAAACAAACTTGATTGAGGTTGTAATTGAGCCAAGCTCGATAAATCTTGATTGCTTGTAGCCAAGTTCGCCTGAGTTAGAAACTCGAACTTGTATATCGAGTTCGCTCAAATTTTTCTTGAAATCATAACTTGGCTCGGGAGAAGCTCGGATCGAGCTCATAAGATCAATCAATATTTAAGGTTTTCTCCACAAGTCAAATCATACCCTTTAGCAGTTGGGAAAAAAACCCAAGATACTTTCTTCAGTTTAAGTATTAGCGTTTATAGACTTCATCTGTAGCACCAAATTTGTACATTTTCGATGAAGGTTACCCTGAACTTGGCTTTTTCGAGCACAAAAGCTCTTTTTTTTATTAAATAAGTCCAAAGGCTCAATTGTTATCCACTAAATTGTTTCCGTCGCAACAACTGTTTGCAACGAAATTTCTTCTGCTTGTTCGTCGCAAAAACGAAATTTTCTTGTAGTGGCAATATGCATGTTACATATTAAAAATAACAATCTAGAATAAAAAATACATATTTTTAACACTTATACATATATAAACAAACTAAAACCGAGTTTGTTCATGAACTTATTATCAAACGTATTTGTGAGCCTACTAGATAACGAGCTTGTTCACAATTTAATTATCCAACGTGTTTGCGAGCCTGTTTATGAGCTTTTCGAGTAGAATTCTAAAATGTTTAGGCTCAATTTGTTTAAGTTTCAAGTTTCAAAATCTGTTCAATCTTGGTTTGCTTAACATTGAGTTGAGTCACGGACAATTGAGCTGCTCGTGAGAGACTTGACTTATTTACATTTTTATCTATAGTTAAATTTATAGCTTGAACTAATAATAAGGAATTTGGTCCAACCACAACTTTGGAAAGATTTTCTGATTTGACCTAACCAAGAACTCCTCTAATACCCAAAAAGTGCTCTGTCGCTCACGGTCAACACACTCCTTTTACCTATTTCCACCTTATTGTTGTTCATCTTCCTTCTAACTCACTACCATTTCACCTCCTTCCACCTCTGTATCCGTCCATAGTTTTTGGTAAGTTATTTTCCTTTTCTTTAATTTCGGTCTCTTTCTCTACCATCCTCCATTTTCCTATCGTTTCTCTTTCCAACAACTATTTTTTATACAGGCAAGTGTCTCCTTTCTCTCTGTAAAGTTCATTATTTTATTGTGTTTTTAAAAATAAAAGATTTTCTATAACTAATCACTACAAGAAAATCGTTCTCGTGCAACGAACATGTTGCGGCGAATATTTTTTGTTGCATTGTTTGCGACCAATTCATTGCAAGAAAGATGGGTTGACTATTTTGCGACCATTTCGTCACAAAACTTTTGCGAAAAAATTAAATTCTTCGCAAAAATATTTTTTTGTGACAACATTTGTGACACAATGACATATTGTCGTAAAAAGTTGTGACCGTTCGTCAGAAAAAGTTGCAAACAAAATAGATATTCTTTGCAAAATGTGCTCGCAAATTTTGCAACGACAATATGTTCCTCGCAACACTTTGCGACGAAGTAGTCGCAAACTTAGCGACCATTTCGTCGCAAAGCGGGTAATAGTGTATTTATAATTTAATTGTTTCATTAAAATAGTCAAGCTTTTAAATTCATTAATATTTCTTAAAATAATTGTTTGTAATGTTATATTTCATAAAATTTCACCCAATTTTTGCAAAGTACTCAATTGTTTTCAATTTGACAATATAATCATGTATGAATTAAGTTGTTTGTCTAATGAATGCATTGCAAATTGGCGTATATTTATGTTCATTTACAATAAAATATAAATTAATCAACATTTTGAGTTTTTTTTTACATTTAGAATGTGATTAAAAATATTGAACCAATATATATATATATATCACCCAATTATTAAAAATTGCTTGATTGTTTAATTGGAAAAATGGATTAAAGGGAAAATGACAATAGTGGATTTTTGCGGCAACTTAGCGACCAATTCGTCGCTAAAATAGCGACCAATTTTTCGCAAAAAAATGTTTGTGGTAATATATATATACACACCCAAGCTCGGCCTGAAATTATATCGGGCCACTTTTTTTAGCCCGGCCTAGCTCTTCGAGCTAAAAAACCAAACCCAAGCCCCAATATTAATAGGGCCGGTTCGGGCTAGCCCACAGGCCGGACTTATTGTGGAAATCACCCCCTGCATAGCCTTTTCAAAATATATTACAATAATATGACTGTTTTAAAATGTATTACAACTTAACAAACCTATTTACATTTGGAAACAAAATCTGATTTTGTATCTGGAATAAAAAAACGACGTTTTAAAGAGACAGAAGTGGCGCCTTTGAAGGGGATAGAGAAGTGGTGCCTTTTCATTTTGGAAATTGTCATGTATTATGGGCACGTTTAGTATTGGAAAATTCAAAATGAAATTATCCTTCTTCGGGTTAGTTTAGATTTTTCAGGGTGCAACCACCACCAATTTGTAATCCAAAATGCCTCAACCACTCATATTAAGAAAATACAGACTTTACATCAACACAGAACGTATCGCATTTTTACGATTCACACATACTATACACATTTGACAGGAACAAATGGATGACTACCAGTGATCATTCACTACGATGGTCAATGGGGAGAAGACAACAATTTTGAAGGATATGGTGTGCGTGGTATGATGATACTGACAAATTGCAGTTACGATCAAATGGTTCTGATGACAATCGATGAATTGAAGGTTGATGCATCAACTTCGACATTTCGTTTGCAATACCAAATCAAATAGGGATACGTTCCATCAAACATAGATAATGAATCAAGCTGGAGGTTTTACAAGGCTGTTAAGGGGAGAGAATTGGACGTTGTTGCATTTCCTCTTTGTGTAACAATCAATAGGAGAAACGTTTTCTACGAATATTCGCTAGATATTGATGGGATATTGACTGACACATGCGAAGGTATGACAAATCAACCAAATGTGAGTGGCAATATCCAACCACTATCCATTCAATATTACAACTCGACAGCGTCGAATTACATGCAAAATATTGCAAGTGCAACCATTGAAGAAATTTAAGAGGAGGTAACGGGGTGGGAGGCCTATCACACTGCAGTAATAAGCGACCCAACATTTTTATACCGCTTTGTTGCGCTTGATGCATCTATAAAAGGGTGGAAAAACTGCAGGCCGATTATAATTGTCGATGGAGCTTTCCTGAAGTGCAAATATAGAGGTACTCTCATTACAGATAGTCTCAAGACGCATGTGAAAAAATATTTCCATTGGCTTTTGCGGTTGTGGACTCAGAGAACAACGCATCATGGCAATGGTTTTTCGAGAAATTCAAACAAAGCTATGGCACCAGAGAAGGAATGTGCACAGTCTCTGATAGGCATGACAGTATTGAGAGAGCATCTACACTAGTGTACCCAGAAGCTTCACATTGTGTGTGCATGTACCATCTCTTCAATAAGTTAATTTCTAAGTATAAACATTCAAAGGAGATAAGGCAATTTTTTTTGGAGCTGCAAAGGCCTATACAAAAGAGGAATTCAACTTCAATATGGGGAATTTAATAAGATCAATAAGGGAATTTGACCATATCTGGAAAGCATTGGGCTTCAAAAATGGTCAAGATTCCGTGCCAAGCACAAGGCACAATAATGACATCTAATAATGTTGAATCCATTAATGCAGCAGTGAACCGTGCAAGGGAAATGCCAGTTGCAGCAATGGTGAACTACCTAGTTACAATGGTTCAAGCTTGGACATTCAACCACAGAAAGGAAGTAACCTGGACAAGAACAAAGTTGACTTTTCCACATTAGGACACACTCAGAGTGAATTACTTTGCAGCTTCGACGATGGAGGTGAAGTTTTCGTTATACACTATTTGATATTTTAATATTTTGAAACATTTAGTATCTTTCACTTAATTCCCTCCAGTATTAGCAGTATATTAGAAGAATATTTTTGCATGTAGTAAAAACTTTCTTTTTGCATGTTTTTAAAGATGAAACCAACTAATGACGAACTGTACTCAGTAATTGACAAAACTAAAGCCTTTATTGTTGATCTCATTGACAAATCATGCACCTGCAACAAATTTCAGGTAGACAAATTCCCATGTGCACATGCTATAGCAGCATTGAAAAAGAATAACAGGGATCTGTATCAATATTGCTCACCGTACTAAACAAATGCAAATATGTTGGCTGCTTAGGCTAGAATAATTTATCCGAGACGCCCAAGGAAGAGAGTTTGAAAGGTGCAGTGGAAAGAACAGTGAAATCACGGTGTGGACAATGCAACGATACTGGTCACAACCGAAGGACATGTGGTGGTGTTCGAAAGAAGCAATAATATATTTTCATTCATGATTAAACTAATGCATTAGAACTTCAGAAATATTTGGTAGATCTGTTTACATTGTTTGGCAAGGAACTATATCATGGCTTATGTTCTCTAATTCTTGTATATTGCTTCAGAATTATTTGGTAGGTCTTATTTATATTGATTGGTTAGGAACTACATCATCATTTATGTAATACCCCGTCTGTTCCAATGAATTTCTCTATAGCATTTCGTACCAACAAGGTTTTCTGTTGAACCCTATTTGATTTCGATTGAACTCGTTCAATCTTGATCCAATCTTTGAATGTTCGTGATGATTTTTGATGTTTGATGATGTTAATTTGTAAGGTTGGATGTTGATAAGTTTCAGGAATGGTTCAGAACAAGTTTGGAAGCGAGAAAATTCAGGCAAGTGACTTATGTGCATAAGATGTAAAATCTCGTGTACTTGAGATTTTATCTAAAGTACGTTAGGTACTGTAGCCTAAAGTACTTTAGATTTATTCTAAAGTACGTTAGCTGAGTTTTCATGATGATTCACGTACGTGAGTTTTTTGGTGACGTACGTGAGGTTGGGTCTGATACTTCTGGACGTGATTTTCGACCCCGTTAATGTACGTGAATTTAATTCTAATGTACGTTAGGTCCTCCTAACATACTTTAACATTGATTCACGTACGTAAGCCTTCATTTTCTATATAAACCTAAACCCCGACCGTTTCATCATTTTTGTTTCTCAAACTCACTCAAATTGCTCTCAACTGTACAAAACTCTCTCTCATTGTTCCTCAGTCATTCCACAACATCTCTGAAGGTAAGATCATGCTTCTAATCACTTCTTTTCATCCATTTCAAGCATTTAATCTTAGAATCTTCTTTTAGGTCGAATTGGCTTAGAGTTTCGAATTTGAGTGATTCTGTTCATATGAATGTTGTAGGTTGTTAGATTATGATTATCTGAGTTTAGATAAATATGATTCAAGCTTTGAATCAAAGGATTTGATGAGTTATTGCTTGGACTAGGGTTAGATTCGGTTTTGGCAGAATTGATGATGATTTTGAGTTTTTTTTAGAAACAAATTGTAGATTTGAGTTTCTGAGGTTGAGTAGGACCAATGTGGTTGATTGAAATCGATTTCTATTGGTTGAATTGAAAGGACTTTTTGGGTAATTTTTCATATAGGGACCAAACTTGATATTGTACATGTAGAGCAAAATAGAGGTTAATGTCAAGCGTTTTAATATTATACTATTTGGAAATCCGGGCGATGCTGGAGAGGTGCCAATATTTTTTTTTTCTATTTTGTTAAAAAAATGTTGAAAATTAGTAAGTTCATTAACTTCATAAATCTTGTAATATACTAAAACATTAAGTCCATTTTGCTTTCTTTATCAAATGTAACATTAGTTGTTATATCTAGGTCAATAGGTAAGAGATATAACCAAATTACAAAAATCAGAAAGAACCTAATGAGATTATTTTGTTCCTCATTCCAGAAGTCAAGAACCAATTGCAAATTCTCTAAATTACAAAAATATAAACAAAGCACTCCTCTCATCTATGCTGCCATCGAGGTTATAAATGGAAACCAACATGCAGATGTAAGTATTGTATAACATATAAAATACTTGAAAGATGATAAAATATTGAAAATTAGAAAAGAAAATATAACAAAGAACCAACTATTTTAGTTCCTGACCAGACGCTTTCATTGCTAACAGCCAAACACATAGTGACAGAGCAGAAGTCCAAACTTGTTATAGAAGCTCTAATACTAGCAATCTTTATTCCCTGAACTTGCTAAACATATGAGGATGTACTTTTTAAAATAATAGATGGAACTACTTTGCATGAAATTTGACCTCGCCTTTTGGAACACAAACAAGCGAGAGGACAGGATACATGACATCCCACAGCCGAATGGATCCATTGTTGTAACCTGTCATATACAATCTTTGAGAACTTGTACGTTTTGTAAAGCCAATTATGAAGTAGAACTGAACTTGTTGTTTCCTCTAATCTTGCCCAACTCAAGTCGATGAGATTGTGCAGCTTTCCTTGCATTCTAAGCTGAAGAAATGCAATATATTTCTGAAAAAAAACCCAAAAATGGCGAATTCAATCGGAAATTAAACAAATCGAAAATTGAACTGAAAAATAAAAGTAATTATTGAATTTCTAATTATCAAAGTATACTTTGACAAAAGTAATGCTATAGATTTAAGCAATTTGTTACAATTTAGCATGAACTATTTTAACCGTTTTAAAGCTCTCCTATTTCTACAATTGTCCAGAAGGCGCTAGATCGGTAAGATGCAGCCAAGTTCTAAATGTATTGCATCTGAGTTTGCAGCCTAAATTGTCCAAATACTTTGTAGTGATAATTTGAATCGTTAATATACCACTATCAATCCATAAAGACAACATGGAACTGCTTGTTAATGATCAAGAAATTAAAAAAAATATATAAAAATATATTTACGTATAGTAATGCTTTAATTCTTAATGTTATTAAAGCACTTTACATGGTGTGTCGCCCTAAAAGTGAAAATATTTAGAAAGCTACGGTTTCCTCTTAAATTTGGTAGTATATTATTGGTTTATTTTCATTTTTCTGGTATACTTTTGGTTTATAATTAATTTTCTTTTTCCAAAATTTGAGTAAAAGCCCCTTTTTTGCTAACCTCAATCAGACCTCTTTTTTATATATGATACGGTGTACTCCTATTTTCTTTAACATAAAGTATTTAATAAAAAAATTTAATCTTTGTACACATATGATATATGATATGAAAAGTATAGGGAACAGGATTTATAAGCAAACAATATAATTACCTATAAGTCCAAGAATTCCCACCCATTTTTTATGCCCCAGTAAAACATGGTTGGTAACACATAGCTGTCTTTAGAACACATCTATAAAGGACAAAGAAAATCTTGGAGATCCTATGAATAAAATAACCAACAAGGAAATGTAGCAACAAATGACATAGAGGATGAAATAAATTAATATATCTAACCAAATTTTTTTCTTTTTTTCATTGACTAACTCCACTATTAGATGGTTGACAGAGGTTTTGTTTGATGTCATTTTGCCTCATACACTCTACTGTGAGTTCTGTGCTTGTTCTCTGTTCTTATGGCTTCCTCTTCCTCAGCCTGGCAATGGAAGCATAGCGTGTTCTTGAGTTTCAGCGGTGAAGATGTTTGTGATAACTTCGTCAGCTTCCTTTATAGAGATTTATGCAAAATTTCAAGTGATGTTTACATAGACTATAGACTAGAACCAACAAAAGAAATAGCAACAGCTCTTATGAAAGCCATTGATGAGAGGTCAAGGATTGCAGTTATTATTTTTTCGAAAAGCTATGCATCGTCAACATGGTGTTTGGATGGGCTTGAGAAGATCATTCAATGGAACGAAAGCCATGGTCAGATGGTCATACCAGTTTTCTATAATGTCGATTCGTCGCATGTTCATGATCCAACAGCTGGGATTTATGCTGAAGCTTTTACAATACATGAAGAAGATGAGGAAGAGGTAGACCAAGTTCAAAAGTGGAAAAATGCCATGATTAAAGCAGCCAACTTCAAAGGGTGGGATTCGAAAGTTATAAGGTAATTTTCTAAACAGTTTTGGAGCTTAATTTTCAAATAGAAATCAACGATCGGAAATTGAAAAAATATATATTTACATTTTTTAAAATGTCGACCATGTTATGTTTTAATATAATCCTATATTTGGCAGGCCAGATCCTGTTCTTGTGGATGTAATTGTGAAAGATATTTTAACAAAACTGATGCATGTATCACCAGCAGCTCGGAGGGCTTTGTAGGCATAGACTCACGTATTTAGCAAATCAAAGAATTACTGTCTTTGCAGGCGAATGATGTTCGTGTTCTTGGTATTTGGGGCATGGGCGGTATAGGTAAAACAACTACGGCTAAAGTTCTTTTTAAGCAGATGATGTTTCAGTTTGATGAGTCTTGCTTCCTTGAAAATATTGGGGAAAAGTCGGGAAAGCTTGGTGGATTAAGTAGCTTAAGAGAGGAGTTGCTTTCTAAAATATTAGGCAACATGATACCCAACATTGAACACTCTTCGGTTCTTCAACAGATGCTATCTCTTAATAAGGTCTTAATCGTTCTTGATAGTTTGACTGATCTGGAACAATTGGATACCTTGCTTGGAGGAGATACTTGTTGGCTTGGCTGGCTTGGTTCAGGGAGTAGGATCATCATAACAAGTAGAAATAGAGAAATAGTTGGAAAGAAGGGAATTTTT